>JAVTVY010025559.1:0-10665 GCA_036873755.1 Hanleya hanleyi
AGTGTACCAAATAATTTCCAAACATTCTGAGATAGTCCTATGGCCCGGACAAGTATGTACAACAGCAAATATTAAGATAAAGGGCCATAACTCTGTGGAAAATCATCAAAATGCGTAAAAAGCAAGACAATGTGCATTGACAAGGTATTAAGCTGTATTAAGTTGTCTGTCAAATAGTATTCTTAGATATGGGCTGGATAAGAAATTATTGACGGACAGATGATCGTATGGCCAGAAATACATGCCCATTACAAGAACCGACAGTCCAGAGGGCTTACGGATAACAATCACACCAGTACCAGGCTTTGAATTTAACCAAGGCCATTGCCTTGGATGCCCTACCTACTAGCCTTGATGCCTGCTGCTAATTTCCAAGTAATTTTATGCCAGCCAGGCCTTAGTACCCTTAATTTCACCAAGTGGCCTTGCCCTCAAATTTCCAAATTCGGAGCCTGCAGTACTTCTTCAAACTGTGGAACTTGTGTAAGTGTACCTCATCTTCAAACACAGTTACACGTCACTCGTACTTCATCTCAGAAGATTCAAAAGCAGCTTTCTACAGTGGAAGAGAAGTCTTCATGGTCCCTAGTGATATCAGAGAGGAAATTGATGATGTCATACTTCGAGCATCCTGCACTATCTGCAGGACATTGCGACAATGTAGAGAATGGAATGGATAAACGTTGTGACATGGTTAATCGCTCCAAAATAAAGTCAAAAGTTTTGACATGCTTGAGGTGCTGTGCACATTTATAACATTGAAATTGTTAAAGTCATAAACAAGAAGTATTCTATGATTTAGAAGTATATCTTGAACATATAAAAGCAATACAGTTAAACATTTAATTGACTAATTCACCAAGAAGCAATTCACATATCTTATTTTTCTAGTGAGTTAGCAAGGAGTGGATGGAGGGAAATGAGTTGGATAGATGTTCTCATTAACTAAGGAAACAGGTCTTCTTTTCCATCTCTAACATTCAAGGAAAAGATTCACTATACATACACTTGTCGTTAGGCCGTCAGAAAGTCTGTTTTCAATGTAGGTGTATATATTTATCCACAATTTTCTTACATACCATACAAGCATTTTCTCACGGTCCTATAATCTTGAGTCATATCTGAAACCTGGAGTCCCCACTTTTTTCCTGTCTCAATTAATGTCAACTGGGCTAGGAAAACACCACACCAAGAGGAGCAGGCCACTTGTAAGGTTGGTGTAATGTGAGAAAGCGAATGCTGTTAACTCCAATATGAGAGCCAAGGCCAATGCCTATGGTAAATCGATCATTTATTTATCCAAAAAGGTAATCAAATTCAATCACCCTCAATTTTTTGGCCATAAATGTTTCTACTGAATTTTTGTCACTCGGTGCAGACAGGGACATAAAAAAATAAATATCTGTATGATTTTCCTTCGAAGTAGGCTCTCATTTGCAAATTGCCTGGTAATGAGTGAGTCAGTCCATCCGAATCCTTTCTCCGGCAAAATACGGAGAACCGTTGACATTAGAACCTTGATTTTTGGCATGAATGTGCATTAGGGGACTGTTACCAGCAAGTTCTGAGCTGACCTACTTTTGATGAACATTTTCAATCTGGTACACATTACAATAATTTTGGTTGTGTTCTATTCTATTCTGTCAAACAGGCCGGCATCATGGGCAAATTTAAAATGGCCACCATGAGGGTGTCAAAGAAAAGTTATGCCTTCTCTGTGTAAAAGTACCCGAACTTTATTTCACATCAGATGTATAGTATTACATTTATTGTCCCCCGCAACTTAGTGAGGGGGGGGGCTTAGAAACACAGGTGTCCGTAATTCTGTGATTCCGTAATTCTGTGATTCCGTAAGATTTCTTGTCCGGACAATAACTCGTGAATGATTTAACCGATCAACTTCAAACTTGGGGTGTGCCTTGACATTGGTGAGAGGACGGTTGAGATTGTTTTTCAGCAATGTGCATAATCCAATATGGCTGCCATCAGCCATATTGGATTATAAGCAGTTGGATCTTGTCCGGACAATAACTCGAGAATGATTCAACCGATCTACTTCATACCTAGGGAGTGCCTTGACATTGTTGAGAGGAGGATTAGGATTGTTTTTCAAGGACGTGCTTAATCCAATATGGCCACCATCAGCCATACTGGATTTCATTGAATTTTAAGCAGTTTGATCTTGTCCGGACAATAACTGGAGTATGATTCAACTCATCTACTTCAAACAGTAAGAGGACGGTTGGGATTGTTTTTAAGCAATGTACATAATCCAATATGGCTGCCATCAGCCATATTGCATTATAAGCAGTTGGATCTTGTCCGGACAATAATTCGAGAATGATTCAACCGATCTACTTCATACCTGGGGAGTGCCTTGACATTGTTGAGAGGAGGATTAGGATTGTTTTTCAAGGACCTGCTTAATCTAACAAGGCCACCATCAGCCATATTGGTTTTTAAGCAGTTTGATCTTGTCCGGACAATAGCTGGAGTACGATTCAACTGATCTACTTCAAACTTGGGGAGTCCCTTGACCTTGGTGAGATCCCGGTTAGGATTGTGTTTCACGAACGAGCATAATCCAATTTGGCTGCCATCTACCAGCGATATTGGATTATGTTGCATTTTAAGCAGTTGCATCTTGTCTGGACAACAACTCTAGAATAATTCAACTGATCGACTTCTTGCAGTTTGGCTTGACATCGGTGAGAGGACAGTTATCATTGCTTTTCAGTTACCTGTGTAATCCAAGATGGCCACCATCAGTCATCTTAGATTTTCAGCATTTAGATCTCATCTTAGATTTTCAGCATTTAGAACTTGGGGAGTGCATGGACATTGGTGAGAGGACAATTGGTATTATGTTTTATGGATGTGCATTATGTTAAGCTCATCAGCGATATCTCCATTTTCAAATCATACTCTTCATCATGCAATGATATGAGATAACCAAAAAAAATCGACCATAGAGGTCCATGGCCCCCGCAGCAGCAGCGCCAGCTATGGTGTATGATTATGTAATCCACCATATCTGGTGCTGCTAGCGGGGGATTTTTATTATAGAGTTTTGCAGATAAACTTTCATAAATACAAAAATTAAAAAATCAGGTAAAATCTGGGTTTCTAAAATACAACATCACTGTGAATGGCAGGTTGGGTTACAATGTAGATGGGACAAAAGCTCATTACAGCCAAATTTGCTGGAATTACTAGGGAAAATAGGGCATGTCATCTGAGAGGTACATTAAACTGAGCTTAGCTTTACTTTATAATTTATCCCAAAAACTTGTTTATACAGCAGCTGGTTCATTGCAGTAATAATATAGCTGATTTATTTTCACTTCATCCAGAAGTCAGATTAACTGTCAGCTTCTGTTACTCAAGGCGTCTCTATTACCAAAATCCACCCAGATTTTCTTGACCTTGGACCCAGACAATTTTGTTTTCGTCCTCTTTGAGGTGACCCCACACTAGTAAATTGCCAGATGACACTTGTGCTGTGTTAACAGCCCAAGGAGGTATATTGGATAAGTGATGAAGTCAGTGGTTTCTGATACCCAAATTATGTAAGGTTCTCCTGAGGGTCTCAAAGCAGATGGAGTTTTAATTATGCAAAGGAATCCAATTTCCGTAACTTTAACCTAGAATACTCAAGCAACATATAATCCTGAATTATTATATTACTATACATGTACTTCTAGTGACAAATTTGAGTTATTGAATAACATCATCTTGAAGTACTAATGCATTTGTACAAAATCATCAAGTTTGAAGGTGAATTCCCCTAGCACTCAGTAAACATATGAAGTCAGACCAAAACCAAAATCGCCTTGGGACAACTACACAAACTGACACTATGAATATTTCGGTGTAAAGTTTGCTTGTTGTTATTTTTTTATTTTTGGGGGGAGGGGGGGGGGGGTTCTCGACTGGCTGTTGATGTTTACAAAAAGAGTGGGTTTTTCACCTCACCGCAAACGATTTTTGCACAAATACATGTATGATGTACACTACCAGTACCAATTACTCCATTTGAAGATGCAGAGCCTCAGAACAAGATACATGTATACTTCAAGCTTATCACTGAACAAAATTTCATACCATATACATGTACACAATTTCATTTTGGCACACCTCATTATTGGGGTGTTTATCCTTGCTAAACTGTCCCAGGTGTTTCAACTTACACTTTGAGAAAAGCCTAAACTTTCAATATTATGAATATAAATCCTGTAATTCAGTGATGATTTATTCCATGTAGCTACATGTACACATACATGCTGAGATGCAAGTTTAACACACTGCCCCGAACAACTACATGTACACACAAATGCATCTTCTCAGCCAAGTCGACGTACATCACGTTGCTCTGTACATTGCCGTGGCATACTTCGCTAGCAAAGTTGGAACGTGAATCCTCATCGATGAGTGGAATGCAGAGACGGCTTGCTGCATCCAATCAGAATGCGCGTTACGTAGCAGTTGATTACCAAGATGGCGGCCCCCATTAAGAACGAGCTGTCGAATGTATGGGGAAATTCTGCAGAAAAAACTAGAACTCGTGGACTTCGAAAGGCTGCCGTTACCTGTGTGATTTTATGGTTTTGATGTTTGGCTGTGATCTTTAGAGAGTTTTTCCTATTTCCCAAAATTGGATCATGACGTGTATAGGTTGTGTTATGTGTAATGCTTTAGTTACCTTTGACAGTCATAACAGGATGAAATGTACAAAGTACAATAATTTGATGATTTATTCCATCAATTATTTTGGTGCTTCAGGGTAAATTTTAATGAAAACCACAGCGTCTGAAGTCCCCCGACGTTGAAACTAATTATTTGGCTTGGAACCTAAACATTCAGTACCCAGCATAAAAAACCATTCTCGAGTGATATCCTGTGGCAAGTTATCCACATACAAAATTTGCAACGAATTCGTTTAGGTTTATGAAAGTACTTACCGTCCAGAAGTAACTATTGTTTTTACTTGTCTTCCTGGTACTTCAGCTTGTCACCATACTGTCATGTATTCCAACTAGTTTCTCCAATTTTTTCAGGCATTGTAGAATTTGAACGCACATGGGTTTTTTTCTCCATCGGGAGACATTGAGGACACTGACCGATTTATCTCCTTCCTCTAGCTCTGCATTGTCCTCACTCCACGATGTTGACCATCATCCTAACCAGTGTTCGAATTTAAGAAAAATTTGAACCAGTCCGCCGGACTGGTGAGCCAAAAATGTAACCAGTCCGCAAATATTTTTACTAGTCCGTTAATATTAAATAAAAGATGATCTGAGAACATTTGTCATAATTTTGTTCTCTGTCATGGTTGCTACTAAATAAGAAATTAATAATTGCGCATTTCTTGAATTTCTTGAGCGCGTGTGAAGATAATAACATACGACAAACCCCGTCGGCTAGACTTTGACGGCGACCTTGACTGCACGTGTCGTCGCGAAACACTGCTTCAACAAATGCCATTTGAAGCCAAGAAATTAGTAGATTTCTTTCGACGTTGATGAAGAATATGTTTAAAATTGTCCTGGTAAACATGATCAGGTCGACTGAAGCGTAATCATGTTGCTGATTTCTCAATTCTCGACCTGGAAGTGGGTGCTTTATTCGCTGAAAAGATCGTCAACCTGCCGCCATGCATTGCCATGCGCTGCATTACAATCACACTTTACGGTATGCTGACACTGTTCGGGCCGCTTTACGGTTGTTGTTGTTGTCGCAAAACGCGACCGTGGTCGTGATTTCGTTGGAATTTGCTGAATTTTTTTTTAGACTTGCAGGATTTATTTTAGATTCGGTCGGGTAACCGAAAACAGACATATCTTTTACAAATTGTGCGGAGATATTCAGAGAAATAGTTTACACAATGAACTGAGAGTTTTTTTGTTACCAGTCCGACGGACTTGTTGTTCAGTCATTCACACCAGTCCGTTTGATTTTTTACCAGTCTCGGACTGACGGATAGGTGTCAAATTCGAACTCTGCTAACGCATGGCACGATCACACATAGAAACTTCTGCTCATAGCCATGCAGTAATGGATGATATCTGAGTATATTAGGGCATTTCCCAATTGGTCACCTCCGATTTATCCCATGAGATCCGAAATCGGCGCAATCACATTCATAAAACGAGGATACACCTCCAGAAAGTCATCGACTGAAATGATCCCTTGGTGGGCCTCGAAATGCCCCTACCACAAAATAATATGAAGCTGCGCATCTGAAAACCCCTCGGTCTGGGCGCCAGCCATTCATAATGTATTGAATTTGAAGCAAGACTTCAGGAACACCAAGCAGTCAAGTGACAAATATACCGATTATGAAAAAAAAGAAATGACCTCGAACGTTTCCGTCCAATCAGAAAATCCGGTATTCATTACATAAGTCTTTTTCAGAGATAGAGATCATTAATGATTTCGCATAAATTAAAGATGGCCGCCCATCCGTCCCACCACTCAGAGAAACTGATGTGGTTATTCATTGCAAGTCTCTTGATACATGGATGTTGTATACCAAGTTTCATATCGAACCCTGAAATGGTATCAAAGATATACATCATTAAAGATTTTGCATAAATTAAATATGGCCACCAAGGTTTCCGCCCAATCAGAAAAACCAGAACTGTCTATTGATACATCGATGATGTATACCAAAGTTTAATCGAGCACAAGTTGAATGGTATCAGAGATATAGATCATTAATGATTTTGCATAAATTAAAGATGGCCACCAAGGTTTCCGCCCAATCAGAAATGCCAGAACTGTCATTTATCGTAAGTCTATGGATGCATCGATGATATATACCAAATTTCACATCGAGCACTCGAACAGTATTAGAGATAGAGATCATTAATGATTTCGCATAAATTAAAGATGGCCGCCCATCCTTCCCGCCACTCAGAGGAACTGATATGGCTATACATTGCATATCTCTTGATACATCGATGCTGTATACCAAGTTTCGTAAGAACACTTGAATGGTATCAGACATATATATTATTACAGATTTTGCATAAATTAAAGATGGCCGCCAAGGTTTTCACTGAATCCGGGAAACTGGTTTGGTCATTCCTTTGAAGTTTCTTGATGCAACGATGATCTATACCAAGTTTCACACTGAACAGAGAAATGGTACCTAAGATACACAAGATTAATGATTTCGCATAAATTAAATATGGCCGCCAAAGTTTCCAACCAATCAGGTCCAGATTCAATAGGTTTCTGGGTCATGAGCATATGGATGTGCAGTGAAAGTTTGGGGTGCCTAGGGTAAGTCGTTCTAAAGATATCTTGGTAACAAGAAAGCTATGATGGTTTCGCATAAATTAAAGATGGCCGCCAAAGTTTCCAACCAATCAGGCCCAGATTCAATAGGGTCACGAGCATACGGATGTGCACTGCAAGTTTGGTGTGCCTAGGGTGAGTCGTTCTAAAGATATCTTGGTAACGAGAAAGGTGTGACGGACGGACGTACATGACGACGACAATACCATTTTCTTGTGAACTGTCACAGATGTTGTTAATTTAAAATAGGTAAGGTCGCTAGTAATATAATTTTTCTTAAGAAAAACAAAGAAGCATGCTCCATTTGAGTGGGAACTAAAATAGCTGATTCGCACAACTTCATTTTGGTCTCGCATAGAATCCCCCAGTCTTGCGCATCTGCACCCAAAATGAGACCGATATGTCGGATGTCTGAGATGCCCAGGTCAAACTATTTAAATACAGATAATTTCAATGGCTCGTTTAAATGTGGTAGGCATGTGACTTGATGCTTTATGAACAACTTTCGAACAGGATTATGTCCCTCCAGAAATGTCCTTTGCGGCCGAGAGGTGGCACCGTGTGAAATACTTGCCGAATCATAGCGATAAGCTAAGGGTAGTATTAAGTGAAACGTGAAATGCCCTTAGCAAGCTAAGATGGATGTTGACTGTGGGCTCATTTCTCTCAACAGACTGTTCCACTATTAGGGGGTTCAGTGTAACAGGTCAACAAAATGTTCAATTTTGAGATTAGATTTGTTGGAATAATATTTTCTTGAATATCATAACAGCAGGGGGGTTTTAGGCACTTTCTCATCTAGGTAACTCAGATTAAAAACTTGAATTTGAAGAATTGAGTTTTTGAGAAATTTTAAACTGGAGATTTGCCCTAGCCACAACTGTTCCTATCAATAATACCTTCGGATGATAGTCACACATGGCGTTCAGTGATCTCCGTCTGCTATAACCAGTACCGTATAAAACTACATTTTGATGCTAAGTACCCGTTATTTTCGGGAAGCTAATTCCTTCCTTTCCACGCTTGTCACTTTTATTAAAGTTTCCGGCGCTGGTGATCAGCTGTACAAGAGCCGTTTTCACATCGACCCGGACTTTCCCCATGTTACGGTAGATGCCATATTGCGTGTATTTGGGCCACTACGCATGCGCAGTTGCATTGCATTGCATCAGACAATTTAATCAAATTTATTCATCAGTCAGTGCATCTACATTCATGCAACGTAGTGACTTTGAGATGGAAGTATGCCATCACATGCCATTTTCATTTACATAATAAATTTCACCGAATATGTCAGTTGAAGCCATGTTTCATTTTTGAAATATTAGAGTGGCTAATTTTATTGATTAGTCGCATGATACGAAGCAATAAGTTGCTGTGAAAATCGTGGAACAATGAAGCCATAGATGTTGTTGAAAGATTCATACAGTCCACGGTATGTGTGGATGTCCACATTTTCCATAAATTGACAAAAACTGTACCTCGATCAAGGTATTTTCCCCAACCTGTTGAACAGCTGATACATCCCTGCAGAGTATGTTAGGCTTACACCACCACCTGTGATTTTCAATGTGACGTCTGATCGTTTGGCTGCCGATAACTTTTTTACAAGAACCTTTGTTTTGTTCAATGAGTAACATTTTTATTTGACATCAGATTCGTTGACTTATCTATAGCTGATAAGCACATTTGCGGCACTGTCAGTTTCTAACTGTGAGATCTGTGGAAACTACGAAATCTCGCCACTGTCGATGGGTACATCAGTGGGTGTCCAGTTTTCGTCACGCACGTCCGTCTTTGAAGATGAGAATGGGAGGACTGCCCTATCGTCGGCTCGCTTGGACCTCATCTTTTGATTGTGCGTAGGTTCAGCGTGCCAATGGAGTGGTCTTTATACCGCCGTCAACTTTAAATATCACTTGAATTACATTATTTCTGCCGGTCGAAATGTGCATGTCCAAAATGGCGAAACCGGACCGGAACTTTCAAGCGCAGCTCTCGTAAAAGTCTCACGAGAGCCCATTTAGCAGTATGCGCGAAAACGTCTCTGCGCAAGTTCCGCCTTTTTTCAAACCGGAAGTTTAGAATTTCAGACGAACAATTTGCGAACAATTTGGGCTTCAAAAACAAACTTCCCTTCATCTGAGACAACCCAAATTGTTACGAATTTCCAGATCAATATCTTCTCCACATTTGGCACTGTGACCATAAGTCCCAACTCTGCTTTGTTTTCTCGCAATCTTGCGGACAAAGCGATTTTAGCCCCCATGAGACCAAGCCAATCCAATAAGGCTGCGCGCGTACGCGGCAGCCTTAAAAACAGGAGAAGTGTTTTCACGGCCACTTTCGGTGTTCTGATCAGTTGAATCAGCTTTTGGGACGCGCTGCACGGTCGAACAATAACGAATCGCCTTATGAGTGTGGTCGACTTGAAATTGAAGGGGAACAACTCCTGGAGGCAAAAAGTCGCTCATCGTTAAAACTTCCGCTAGGTGGCGAAGAGCAATACTCCTCTGCCACCAGCCAAGAATGTCAAGGCAGCGTAGAGAGCTTTGCGATGTACTTGACTTGGCTGGTGAAGATGACGCAAATGCAGACATCCTCAATCTGGCAATGCAGACTGCACTGGAAGGGTGTGTTCCATGGAGTTTCCTGCATGGCCTTAATGTGGTAGGCAACAGGCCAACTCATTCCACTGACCTAAAATCAGAGTCCGCAGCATTAGTGTACATAGGACAACCCCTGATTGAGTTCATTGTCTTCACCATGAGCAAGATTATCAGGTTTTCTTTCATTATAACATGGTTGGTTATAAAGTGGACTTCAGTATTTTTGATCATCCTCAACAATGCAGGGCTGTATACATACCGGTGTACGGACTGTTCCCCTCCCGGATAGTTCCCCTCCCAGACAGTTTCCCTCCGGACAATTCCCCTGCATTGGAGCCCTGTCCAGGAGGGGAAGTGTCCTAGAACCACTACATACCAGCCATGCATGCACGTGTGGGCAGTACAGCCATAACTCAAACCGTCCATTTGAAATAACAGCCAATGAACGAATGACGTTCGAATGCGACACGCCAACTAAAATCATGGATCTCCGTATATCTGAAGCAGGCCTTGCGGGGGAAAAAAAAACTGAAGGACAGAAACGACATGAAAATGTGACTCTGGGTTGGAACATGTGAATTCGAAACAATTATAGGGGATGAAATATACAGCTTATTGCCAGGCAATTAATTCCCTCAAATATGGGAATATTCAGAAAGGTCATGAAGGCTGTTGGTCATCATCGTGGAAAACTCTAGGGATGATGACAAAGATCAGTCGATCTGTTCTTAATCCCCCCCCCCCCCCCCCCCCC
>JAVTVY010025560.1:0-10884 GCA_036873755.1 Hanleya hanleyi
AAAACAACCCGAAAAACTATATTTCAAGGGAAACTCACTTTTTATCAAACACAGTCACACGACAGTCAGAGCAACAGATGCGCCCTGTGTTTTAATTCCGCCATAGCATAAAGGCACGTGTTGTTGTTGTTGTTCGCCTTATTGACCAATCAATGTCAAGTCTCGCCTTGAGCGCTGAACTGCAATAAAACAGTGATTGCCAAGTTCTGTTGAAGATGTAACAGTATTTTTAAGGTTGCTAAAATTCAGCATCTTTGGATGATTTACGGCCCATATTTGACGGATTACAAGAATCTTTGGGTGACAGCATGCACAACAAGCCTCTATTATGGAATGAATTAGGATGCGAAATAAAGAGGTAAACAGATTTCTGTAAAAATGTACACAGATTATGTCAAGTATTATTAACAGCATTGTACGCTGATAAACAGCTTGTACCACTTATGTCCCTACTCTCCTTGTTTCCCCCGCTGGTTCACATCGCCAAGTTCGTGCCTCTTGGCACCCAATCGCCGTGCCGTAATAGCTCGGAGATAACCAGATTCCTCATACTAACCATGATTCGATAACTACCTCACGTGATCGAAATTACGTCATGCCTTCATGATAACGAGATCACGACTCTCACGTAATGTGGAAGTTATGCCAATATTTTGCCAGCGACACGCCCTCTTATCGCATCTCGGAACTATTCTCCGTCTTTATTACAGTCAACATTCAATTCAAAATCTGAAACAATTGAACGGTGTTTTTACGTTATCATTCTAGTGAGCTTGATTTCCTTATATACTCATGACGATGAAGCGTGGTCTTATCAGTGGGATATTAACAACATTTGCAGGGAGTTATTTGGCAATTATTTGAAGGTATCAGCAAACAAATGTTTGCAATCAGTTGACGAACCTTACAAAACAATGGAGGAAGTTATCCAAAAATCTGTTCATTCTAACTCAGAAATTAATGTAATAAGAGCTGTTTTGCCGTCCGTTTATTGTTAGTTTTGCCGTTAACGACATATGAACGTTTGAGAAGGGAGACAACTCATATTGCCAAGACTCTTCCGTAAGAGTGATATCCATTGGTCATTGGTGGTTGACCTGTGCAGAGCGCCCCCTTACGACTAAGAGGTGCGAAATATGCGATGCGAATCAGCGGGGCAACAAGGAGGGTAGGTGTCAGTGATACAAGCTGAATAGTATGAGCGTAACAGCATTGATGCTCATTCAATTTATGTACCAGTTTCGTTCCCGTCCGAAAATTATTTTTATATATTTTATATTGATGGATCTTCATTAAAATACAGCTGTGTTGTCTCATATCTGCAGATATCGCAAAAGATCTACTTTTACTTTATTTCTCTCAAACGAGGCCTTGACTCGATTACTGTCACTGGATATCTGTACATGCATGAATGTATAAACTGAGACACATTATTACATTCCAGCTGGATGGGAGGTGAAGCCTGTTCTGAATTGGTAAACCGAAATGCATCCGTATTCATTTACCCCAAATTCGCTATGGTAAATCCACTAGCAGATTCAGTAGTAGATTACATCCCAAAGCCTATAGGCTCTAGTTTTAGGCTAAAGTCTGTGTTATCAAATAATTTGGATGGTCAGTTTTAAGAATCTGATTTATGACCAAACAATGAGAATTATTCAACTCTGACCCATTTTTTTACCCCTGGGTCAGTTGTCAAGATGGCACACGGACTATCTATCATCTAGTATGGGTTTCAGCTCCAATGATATGATTGAGGATCCAAAGCGTGAGAATGAATAAGTTTGCTAGATTTTACCTCCTTTGACCTCTTCCGAGCCAATTCCTCCCTCCTGGGAGAATTGTCAATATGACACATGGAGTATCAGCTAGTATGGGTTTCAGCTTTAATAATCTGATTTTGCTATATTCTACCTCATTTGGACTTTTCCGACCCAGTTTCTGACAATCGATGTTATTTTCTAAGATGCCAACCGGGTTACTTTAGGACCGATTGTCAGCTTCCACTCATATTTTAGGCCTTTTTTTAGAAATGACCCTGCATATCAGCAGTTTCAGATAGGTGTGTTGTATTTAGAATGTTGAAGTTCACTGAACAAAGCGTCATTCTTGTTGACATCTTGTTGTATACCGTATTGTGTATCCTCATATTATTTTCTTGGACATGTATCACAGATTTTGAGATCGTTTTAACAGATTTCCAAAGTGGAGTGTTGAAGTGTCCTTGGCGAAGACTCAAAGAGTTAAATCAAGGGCACCAGACTGGAGTTATGCCTTTTTATTTATTTCCATTTTATCTGATTGTGTGAGTGAAAAAAAAACGTCATGGCGAATTAAGACCGTACCAATCCACGCTCCACCGGTCCCACGTACCACGTGACCTACGCCCGGGTCACTAATGATAGTAATTGTTACAGCTTACATGTAACCTCTGTTTATACACGTATATGAGATAAACATGTTTTTGCCAGACAGAAGAGAACAGTTGTCAATATGAACTACGTCATGCAAATGAATCTTTCATGATGCATTAAATTACTAGTGGTCAGTGACCTTGACCGTGACCTTGACCTTTTGGTCTCAATCTTGGTACCGTACACATCCGTTCTCACTAATGAATCCACTCACCAAAGTGAGATTTGCTATGATTTCTTGAGTTCATTATTCCCATTGACCTTGACCTTCCGATCTCAATAGGTTTCTTGTTTACCATATGCTTGAGATATTTCTGAAGTTTGATCTCAATTCACATCACTGGACTGGTGTAATGCAAGGTTTTCTTCGATGTCCCGTTTATTTTAAGGGCGACCTTCGACAATTTCAGAACCTTACATATAGTCATATAGTCTCTGACGTATGCAAAGGATAATTTGAGTTTTGAGAATTTTCTGAATCTCGGGCCAAATTTGTGATATTGACCCTTGAATAAATTAGATATTTTCAAATATTTCCCACATATATCCACTGGCAAAAGTTATCAATTTTCAATCATTTCAGTTTTTGTTTACTACAGCGACCTTGACCCTTGACCTACTGATCTCAATATTGCAAGCGAAATCTGCGTTACTGTAGTTATCCTGATGAAATTTTAGAGGAATCGGTCAATTTATCGAAAAGTAAAGGAACTAAATAACGAAAGTAAGGGGAGAAGAATAAAGAAAAGGAGAATGTATATTCCATAGGAAGTCGCCAGCTTTAGCTGACGTGGACCACAAATTGTATAGCTGTAGACATATATATATTCCTGGATAAGTCAATGCCCCTATATGGAACAAATACATGGGATTTTTTTAATCTTTCAGAACGGGCTGAATTTTCTAACAAATAGTATCCGGACCATAGGATCAAAGTGAACAAAATAACGATATCTGCCACAACAGAGGCCCCATTTATGCGTGTTGATAGCCGCTCCAAAGTGAAATATTTGCTAAAGGTGGGCCTGTCATATTCAACGGTCGGGTGGCGGAGGGTGCTCTTTAGACTGGAGATTATTATTTTGGTGCCTTCAAAAATTGATACCAATTCATCTTAAGCAGAAAAGTCTTTGAGATGATCCCAAGGAATAATTTCCCATCTCCACTGCAATTCCCCTCCCCTACCACCACTACATAATAATACTTCAAATATTTCGGTGAGCATTATTTTTATTTCATGATTTGTTTTATTTTAACCCAAAAAACGATTACTGAAAGTTTATGCACATTACTCCTATTAAAAATGAACGTGATCTTAAACTGAGTGCGGTGCTGATATAAAACATATTTGCCTAATTTTTCCCGTTTGAGTAGTTCAACCCCAGCCCTCAATATTTAAGTAGCGATATAGGAAAATCTGTGTACATAACGACGGTCAGATAAGACGTGTGTCATTCGGGCTGTTTCTCTTTTTCTATTCTTGCATGTTTTCTGTCTCTTCCCAAATTCAAGGTTTGGACAATGAAGTTGATGAGAATTTTATCAAACAGAAAGATAAAGGGTTTTGCAAAAGGAAAATATGTTTCACGGTAATCATACGTCTACTTTTATACCCAAAAATATAGTTACCTCAAGGTTCAATAAGAGACATTCTACTCTTGGTTGGTTGGTTGGTTTGATTGGGCACTCCATCGTATTACAATGGGCACAGGTCATACAGAGTATGCCGTGCAACCCGTTCCCCCACACCGCCCTACACATGCTCCCTCTACCGTCTCATGTGAGACAACTCACTCTCTCCACGGCTCCTCTGGTGTTTCATTTGTGTTGCTGAAAAAACACGGTGCATGTGGCTTTGTATATATGCTAAGTTGTTCAAACACTACCACATACATCTCGACGTTATCGCTCATTTTTTTCTGAGTCTAGCTTGATGTTTGAGGCTAAAGCATGCAATTATAAAGACCTGCTCACGAGTATTCAGCAGTCATGATGAAAAACTATTAATATTTTTCATGGGCCTAATATGTGAGAAATTTAAACATATCCGGTATTGAATGAGTATCGCATGTCGTTGCGCTCGTGCGCGACACAATAACTATAAAAAAAGTCTGACAGTCAAACTCCCCAAATATTTAGTGGTACTGAGGAGAGGTTACCGGACGTGGAGTAGCTGCTATCTAACACTGAATGTAACCGGTTACACAGGATACTGCGTGTCATGATTCACTTCCTTGTTGAACATAGCAATTAGAGAGCTACACAACATCGAACTGACATCTAATCGTACGATGGAAGGCCGTGCATATATACACTTGGATCGACATATCTCGTCATATTAAGTTTAACGAAAAGTTTAAGGCCAGTTCGCTGCCCTCCATAGAATTCATCTACCACAATGAGACAGGAATTGTTGGTGATACTACCGGTCTTCATTTTCGCTATTTTAAGCAAAGTTTCGGGTAAGATTTTAGTATGTTTGCAATAATCAATCTGTGTTTAATGACCTTCAGTTTTTGAACTATTAATGTAATTAATTAAATTGATGGGGAATTAGACATGTTCTTCATGTGTAAGGCCATTTGTAACTGATGAAAGCGACGCTAAACCTTGTTCGCTCACTCTATGTTTGAAATAGTGTTGTATAAACAATCTGTAAGCTTCATCTCCCGGGAGTAGACATTCATCGAGGAATTATGTCCATACAGGGAACACGCCATCATCACAACAGGATTTATTCCTCCCACTTCATGGCTTGTAGATGATTTCGCTTTCAGTTTAGAGCAATACTTATTTCTGCTAAAGAAACATTTTTTGAACCTACTCAACCTATATGCCTATGTGGTAGACGTACAATTATTTACTATAAGAAAACTTAAGGCGACTTTGTCGCAAATAAATCATTTACCGTTAAGCTTGTATGAATTATAACGGTACATAAATGTATGCCTCTCCGTTATCAGTCTTTTCACCCGTGACGATTATTCTCTCATGTTGATATGATTTGATTAGAGAAAAAACGTTATGTCAACCGTGACGATAATTACATATCACCCACTGTCAATGCATTAGTTGTTTTCACTATAGGAGTAGGGCCCGTCCCACGGACGGGAAATCTATCAACCTCGAAATGTTTCCTTGCCCATTTTGTTGAACAATATGCGTGCATTTTCAAGGCAACACATTGCATACGTCGTAGGATAGCAATTTATCTACCCAAGTGGAATGTATATGCACAATATATTCATCATAAAAAAAGGACATGAAAAATGATGGCAGAAGATCTATATATCAAAAATTGTCACAATGTAGACTCTGGACAAAAACGCACAGGCATAGTATTGATTGCATGCACGTAATTGAGTTTTGCAGTCCTGAGGGTGCACATACGTTGTTTCAAATGGATTGTTTTCTTGAGAGTTTCACCCCATCTGAACCTCCGTCCCATTTATGATTTACTTCGGAGTACATTTGTAGAAAGTAATGTTGCTCACTGTTGATTTGGGTTAGCGTCGCCTGAATTCATTCCATAAAGCAAGGCTTACACAACCATGCATGTTTTCTTTAACAAGTTTTCAATTCTAGACATATATCTGTTCTTTTGTATGGACATTAATAGCGATAAACTGTTCGTGTGCATGGCCATCAACAGCCATAAACTGTTCGTGTGTATGCCCATCAACAGCGATAAACTGTTTGTGTGTATGCCCATCAACAGCCATGAACTGTTCCTGTGTATGCCCATCAACAGCCATAAACTGTTCGTGTGTATGCACATCAACAGCCATAAACTGTTCGTGTGCATGGCCATCAACTGCCATAAACTGTTCCTGTGTATGCCCATCAACAGTCATAAACTGTTCGTGTGCATGGCCATCAACAGCCATAAACTGTTCGTGTGTATGCCCATGCATGCATGTATTCTTTAACAAGTTTTCAATTCTAGACATATATCTGTTCTTTTGTATGGCCATTAATAGCGATAAACTGTTCGTGTGCATGGCCATCAACAGCCATAAACTGTTCGTGTGCCTGGCCATCAACAGCCATAAACTGTTCGTGTGTATGCCCATCAACAGTCATAAACTGTTCGTGTGCATGGCCATCAACAGCCATAAACTGTTCGTGTGTATGCCCATCAACAGCCATAAACTGTTCGTGTGTATACGTTGTCATAGGAAAATGTATCGGGAATACTAAGAAGTGAGCTGCACAAAAAACGTCAGTATTCCCTCTGTTTCACGTGAAATATAAAAAAAAAATAGTTGAAACACCATATCATGAATTGTATGGAAGACAGTGATATTATTATCATAATTATTACCCTACCCTCTGTAATAGAGAAGCATGATCGAGCTCTCTCTGCGAATACAATTTATTAGTTGTGCACATCATCACAGAAACGGGATATTTAGAAAATTGAGACGATTCATTCAAATTCTGATTCACAGAGCTACATGTGAATTCATGAAAAAATATTTGGTAGTTTGTGTCCGAGCAAATAAATGTTCTTCTGGTTTGTTTAGTGTTTCAAATAACAGGGGAACAAATTGCCCGGTATTATGAAGTTCGGGATATGAGATATGACATATGAGATATGAGATATTCGCTCAATGACTTCCCAGTTCGATAGCATTTACTTTCGCTGCTGGAAAATACTTAAAGTGATCGTAAACCCTAAATTAAAGTTTCCATCAAATGAAAGACCATTGCAAACAGTGTGGGAAAATATTTATTTTAATTTTTTACGATTTTATTACACAGAGTAAACTGCAATTAAAGCATGGTATTCTATGGTGGTCTGTTGCAATCAGACTGTTCCAATGGGCATGTTTCACCAAAATCTGGGAGATGCTAACTCATAAGTGTCAAGTCAATTTGAATCTTGCATTTAATTTCCCAGATTTTGGAACATGCATATTTTGGAACATGCACATTGGAACAGTGAGTCTGTGTCGAAACTCAAAGTATGCTTTAATTTATTCTGAGTAATAAAATCTTAAAAAATTAAAATAAATATTTTCCGACACTGTTCGCAATGGTCTTTCATTTGATGGAAACTTCACTTGAGGGTTTGCAATCACTTTAAATTTGTCATTACGCCTTCGTTAGGGATAAATACCCACTTTCGCTGGATATGAAGCGAATCCATAGAACACGAAATGAAGTAAATCTCGTTCCGACTGTAATAAAAAGACGGATGCAACTCCATACTGTTAAATATCTCATACAATGTATAAGGAGGTCGTGTATGTGTGTGGCGTATTTATATCTCGCCTAGTATTGCCTATTTAGAGGTAGCCTTGTAGCATCCGCTAGATCCTGTTGACGCATTATTATTGCAAATCATTGCATGGTTTGACAAAGGCTACCAATTGCTTTCACAATCAAACGACTTTGGTGATACGTTTCACACGCTGACGGCAGAATACTATCGAGGGATGCCCTTCGTACTTGTTATTTTTGTATGAATATCGTGCAATATAATATCGTCATGATGGTCGTATGAACACGATCCCAATAATTGTGTGACTATGATGCAATTTATTCTTGGAAAAGTATTTGGAAACCCAATTAGCAAATGTAATGCTTTAGTCATAAATATTCCATTTGGTGTGAGATCTAGAACACTTATTTCTCAGCTGTGTAATATTATGCTATAGAAACGGGATAAAGGATAAAAATGTGGTTCGTTGTTTAGGAACTTTTCAGATAATTTCACTCATTCAATCCAATTTTGCTGTACAGTGATGATGTTCACTCTCACGGTATACTTTATTCAACTTGAACTTAATACCATATATTTCTCTCGCTGCTGAATCTTTCACTTAATCTATTAACCATAGCATCAAGCTAGTTCGTTACGTTCGTTATAGTGTTACATCGTTTTATTTCACAGGCCAGTGTTCAAATAGGAAAATCGGTCGTCACTGTCGCACAGACTGTCATTGTCGGAACGGCTGCAGTAACACGGCTAATACCACGTGTGGGAATGGGTGTGTAAGACCATGGAGTGGTCCAGCCTGCCAACGAAGTAAGTCGTCTTCAAGCAAATCACAAATGTTGTATCAGATGAGGTGGATTGTTTGCAAACTATTGCTTAGTTAAAAACACAAGCTACGGCATATATACATATTAATATTCCCTTTTCCCCCGACTAATTTGACGCAATTATGTTTTTACATTGACCAGTTGTAATTCAATGTGTCACTGTACCACAAAAGTGTCGTAGCAGATGTAATTGAATATGTAAAGGTAAAATGTTAAGGATGTTTGCTGGTTCTCTAACTTTTTGAATAAAATGTGTTGTTGCATTCATAATTGTGTAATATGAGAAAAAACAAAGAAAAAGATATAGGTTCGTGTGCATTTTTTTTAGCTACAGGCAACAGTAAGTACACTGACCCATGCTCCATTAGATAACCCAGAAAGCACAGTCAAAGCCTTGGTTTTGACATATTCATGAAAAAAATCATATAAATTGTATTTAACTTTTTCTTATATTCTAGCTGTTTGCAGATAATCACAATGCCTATCAAAATTTATCAAACTGGATGGATGTTGCTGTGCAAAATTCTCGGCTAGAAGACTTTTAAAGCAAATTCCTATCTCTTAACCTAGGAAAAGGAGATAACCGAACAGGAAAAACAGGCAAAATGGCCGCGAAAGCCACAAATCACCAGCAGACATCCTTAATACACCTTTTCATTTGATCATTTTCAATAAAAAATGATGTCCACAATAGTTTTCTTGCAATCATTTCAGAAAACGTTGCGTATAACCAGCGTGCAAGCAGAAGTTCTGTTTACAATAATGACCCAAGGTTTTGGGGAGTCAGGGCAGTAGATGGAGACTTGTCTACCCGGTTTGCCTCGAACACAGAGAATCATCCATATCTCATAATCGATACTGAACGTGTCAACGTCATACACTCGATGCGAATCTTCAACGGATTAGAATGTAAGTTGATATTTATCTCCATAGAACGTTGTACCAGACGTTAAAACCGCCCGAATTTAAAACCGCACCACAAAAGTTCAAAGTATCGCGCGTGTTATAAGCTCACCGCACGGCTCTGGCTTTTTCATTACCAAAACGACATGATTAAAGCGACAAAAGGTTTCCATGATACAGCTGATACATCCCATGTAAAAAAACCCTCTATTTTATTTCATTTCACCATATCTGTACCATGTATGGTCGCTCTGGCTTGATCCTTCTGACAAATTCGAGAGAGTGATGATCAAGGAACAATTTGACGCCCAATGTTAAGTTTGTTCTCCAAACTTTCGTGCAAAATATCATGAAATATATCACAAGGATGGCAAAATACTTAGACAGATTTGACGATAGGAAAATCCTCAGGTCTTTTCGACAGCTTTTAAACCGTTGACAGCATCTCCGTCACATTAGACTATACCTTGTATTTATATAACTATATGTTTGAATTTTGGAGTTAAACATTCATTGCGAATGCCGATTATGGATGAAAGGACCTCCGTGGTGTTCCAATGGACAGTTGCAATCAAAGCGTGACTGAGATACATAATATAGAAGGGACTAAGGGAATGTCTGTGATTATTAAATATCCCATATTATACAAAATTGACCATACCACCCATTACAGCAGCCAAAATGCAACTGTTGATGGTCTCAACAGACCTTCCTCTGTGGATATACCAAATGGGACTCACATCACTGACTGGAGCCCTGGGCGAATTCTGAGCAAGTTAGCAAGATGAAAGGATTCAACCATACTTTGACAGTCCTCCGTGTCCACCATTTTGCATCGACGGCCAAAACTGTACGAGAGCACGAAAGATAAGACGTGATCATGCACCATCTCTCTAGCGAACGAAAAGAACTCTCGTGAAGTTTTGTTCGGCCAGAAACATGGACGTGGGTACGAGTTATAAATAGATAATACCAGTGCCCGCTCATCAGAATAATATGCGCTGTTGATTTTGACGCCCATTCAGAACGACCAGAAGCACACCCAGTTTCAACAGCCTCGAAAACAATGATACAAATTTCTTGGTCCTCTGGCGTCTTCGAGACGTACAAGCTGCAATATATGTATATTACTAGGCACCAGAGGTGTTTGAGTTTCGTCTATATAGCGTAGCAGACGTACCACCGATGAGAACGAAGCTGTGGCCCTGATAACGCAACAGGAACACCACCCAGGGTATGGTAAACCTTGGCAACCAGTTGGGCACATTCATATAGTGCACCTGAAAGACGGGGCATCTAAGTGCCCTATATTCTCGATATGCGACAACGCACAAACCACAACGCCTCTAAACGTGTCGTGTTAATTGAATCATTTCAGGAACTTAGTGGATTGTGGGTCCTCTTTTTACTTCCCTCGGTGTCTTCAGCTTCTTTCTCGCTTTACTCTATTGGCTCCTCTTGGCTTGTGATCCCGAATGGATCCCCAAATTCTTTTGTGTAATGTATGTGCCTGATG
>JAVTVY010025561.1:0-10800 GCA_036873755.1 Hanleya hanleyi
CATTATCAAAAGGAAGCTGGGGAAAAATCAGCACAAAAACTTGTCCTCTATGGCAGAGGTTATTTAGAGGGGTTAACGGCTAGGGACTTTTTTTTAGTGGTCCGAGCCCTACTAGACACATTAAATTCAACCAATCCAAATGACATTTGGGAGGCATGTGACCTGTCCACTTACCATTTCATGTTAGCCTATCTGAGCTACTTCCCTCAAATATGTCTCGGAATATGAACCATTAACTACATCTACCCCCATCTTTCTTCACAATACACATGTATTCACTATAGTGTGAGGTGCCTTATGGCATTGCCTAAACCAAGAAAACTCCTGTCACTGAGGAGCTGATCAGTCTCAAAATGGATTCTGCATACATCTGTGAATCCTATACCTAAATAGAAACATCCCTAAACTGTTTCTGGATTTTTCAATAAATTTTTAAAAAAGATGCAAAAAATTTCAGATTTGGGGATTTTTATGGTAAATATGATATTTCAGTGGAAAAACTAAAAATGTGTACCTGTCAAATTCTGGTCTGTATGAAAGGGGGACATCTAATACACAAATAAATGCCAGGCAGTGGCAAAAAAATAAATAGCAAGACACTCATGTGACTCCTGCATACCATAATACACATAATCCTGTGTATCCATTAGGGTGATACGTGCAATACATTACTGTGATCAGCCTATGATGAAAGGTGTCAGATCAATTGACACACACTTTTGTCATAGAGACAGATAGTATATAAACTTTACCAATTACATGGCTATGTCATCACATCTCTAAAACATCACCAGATCAGCATGCGAAACTCGAAGAAACGGAAGCGAGTTAAGAAAGGAAAGAGAGGAAGCTTGGTCACCCGGTTCAAATTGGGTCATAAATTACTCCCCCAAAAAGTCTGCCATGCACAGGAGACACCCTCAACTTCAGGCATCATGAAAAACTCTGAAGAGGTGGAAACAACTAAACAGAATGAGCCAAAATCAGCATGGCACCCCAGGTATGACAGAGAGGAATTCAGCAAAGTCGCCAGAGTTGGTTATGATGGATGAGAAAGGAAGGACTGGGAAGGCAAAACTATTACATCCGAAGGAGTCGAAGAAGCCGGATTTAGCAGAAAAGTATGCAAAAGGCTCCAGCAGAGCAGGGGAGGATAGGTCTGAGACTGTTGCATGCTGGGAAACTGCAAGATCTGTGAAATAAGGCAAAACAGGACCACGCCACCATTACACCTACCTGCCCACTTCCACAATTTGCCGTCAGTGAGGTGAAAAGAGGATTATGCTGGAAACAAACTTATGCAGGGGACATAACTGAAATAGTGCAAAGACTACCTAAGGTGTTGGAGTGAGTGAGTGAGTGAGTGAGTGAATAGGGTTTAACGTCGCTTTCAACATTAAGGTGTTGGATGCAACAATTGACTATTATGATGGAAACTGTGGAAGTTGTAGAAGGCATGCTATAGTTTGTGGTGGAGGGGTTAATACTAGTTGGTGGAAGAAATCTAGAAGTCTGAGTGCAAACAACATTAAGTGGTTAAATTTGGATGACAATGACAGAATACTGGTGTGAAAAATATTGAATATGAAATTGCATGCAGCAGCCAGCCCTTGAAACCAAATTTCAAACACATGTAAGTCAGAAGGAACAAACAGGGCATTCTGTGCCTCAGTGTCAAAAAATATGAACTTTCCTACCAATGCGGCAGCGAGAGCTGGATCCACAGTCTTAAGACTGAATCTCGGTGAAGGAACATCACAGCATAAGAAACTTGAAGCACTCCCTGCACCCCTAGAAACTCAGCTCATCTGCCTGCAAAAACCTACAACAAAACAAAAGCAATGCGATTATGAAAGATCATATAAACAGAGGCCAGAGGTTAAAAGAAGAAAAATCTACCATAAAGCAATTAAACTTAAATACTATATAAAAGCTAAGAAAGCTAACCGATGCGGATAAGGCAAAAGAAAGAAGAAGGCTACAAGAAAAGACACATGCCTGACTTTGAGAAAGACCACATTATAAAGAACAAGAGTTGTCTCCCCTGATGTGTTGGACGACTCACCTGTTAATGCGTGAATTCAGGTGTGCCCCTGAACAAACAATTTGGATACTGTTTACCCAAAAATACATGGCCTGAACATATCTCTATGGCCCTACACCTCTGTCTCTGATTATTAACAAAACTGACTTCTGCACTCAGGTGTGCAATATTGTGACAACTTGACTGATGACATAAGTGGCTTATGTCACTGGTGAATTCTTCTAAATTTATATTATGATGCAGAATAAATTTCAAACGATGAACGTGAATTATTCTCCATGTTTTCTTTCCAAAAGGCTGGATATTAATCACTCCATAATGGGGTGGCTGCTTCTTCTGCACCCCAGTCCACAGTAAACATGCTCCATTCGAGCCTAATTGGCTATTATAATTAATTTGTTCGAAATATTTTGCTCTTCATGTGGTATACAACTCCGCCATCTTTATCACTAAACTATGAAATTGACATCAGTGAGAGATTGACATCCAGCCTCCTTGTATGACTTACCTGAACCGGTGACATATGTATTCTGTGTTTACGCTTTTAGGGCTCGGACCACTATTAAATTTACATTGACGGCCATGTTAACGAAACTGCACCTGGCTGATTTATTAATTATTTTTGGACTTCCATCTCCTGGCAGTTTGTAGTTCCATTCAAGTCCTGCATCGCCATCTACTTCTTGGCGGGGGTCGCCCATCAAAATTTCGAACCAGAGCGTCCTGTTGGCAAGCACTGTACTTCCGGCGAATAACTTACCCCCAAAAAGCAGAGTCTACGCACCTGCATATAGTGCCTCAGACTGGCATGAATTATGCAGTGAATTCAAAATAAAAGTCACAACTCAAAAGGGCACTTGTCATGCTTGATGTTGGCCATGCAAGCCCTTGTCTCATTATCAAAAGGAAGCTGGGGAAAAAATCAGCACAAAAACTTGTCCTCTATGGCAGAGGTTATTTAGAGGCCGGGTTAACGGCTAGGGACTTTTTTTTAGTGGTCCGAGCCCTTCTAGCAGGAAATATTATATATGTTCTTCCTAGCTTCCCAAACTTCTCGTTTGGCGTACACGGACGTACCTGCGGAGGCTATTTCACTCTCGTTGGTATTGCTTCATCAGTTCAGGGCTGTACTGACATCCTGTTTCCTTTGGAGACTGTGGACGACGTTTTAGGACCGTATCTGGAGGTTTGCGATACGTTTGTTTGTCACCACCTATGGGATTGGATGTTGTTAAGACGGGATTGCTACACCCTGGGACCGTTGTGGTGCCCAGGCTGTTGGTCACTCGTCCATATCTATCAGGCATGGAAATTTTCTTCAATAAGGCTGATTGCAGACTTTTATCAAAATTTTGAAATTTCAGACTTTTTTTGAAGTAGATTTTACACTTTCCTGTGGTTACAATTCCCATGCCTGCTCTATGCACTAGACCTTCTTGTGGTTTTACCATTTTGTAATTTGGTAAGTAATCTTGCTCTCCCCAATTTTTCAAAAAGAAGGGGGGGGGGGGGTGAGATTTTTGGGTCTAGTGTATGTCAGCTTTATTCACTGGGCCTGTAGTTACTATAGGCCGGATGAGTATATCAAGGACCGTATCGTCATTATTATACATTTATGGTCTTTGATTACTTCGCTGACTCCTGTACTCCCCTTCGCTTATGCTCGGGGTCCTTTTGTTTCCGACCACTCATTCCCTCCGTCCTGCTATGGTATTCTAGCAAAAAGTATGTGAAGGTAAGTTTAACAGCGCAAGAAATATGAAAAATTTGAAAATCAATTTTCCTATTTCTAAGCTTAAACTTACCTTCACATACTGTGATGGCCCTCCCAGCCTCCCCGCTGATGGGTTATTCACACTGCGTTGAATGGGGAAGAAGGAAGTGACGTGGTCGGTCACGTGGGATCTGGGTACTCGCGCATGGGCATTGGGGCAGTACAGGGACTATTTTTATTCTGTGGTAATATATTACAATTAGGCAATCGCGTAAGAACACGATAGCAAAAAGTATGTGAAGGTAAGTTTAAGCTTAGAAATAGGAAAATTGATTTTCAAATTTTTCATGTTTAGCGAAGAGGATATGTAACTGTTTGTTCTTGAAACTACTTGGTATCTACATTTCTTAGTCAAAGAATAAATGAGTTAATTTTCTTATCTCTATCTCATCATGCTCATTAAGGCACCTCATTGTCACAGAGTAATATGCTTGAAGCATTCACCTCTGAGTACCCAGAATGCTATTGTTCCATCTTTCACTTTTATTTCTAACACTTTTTACACCTCGGTCAATTTTGGCCTAAGGATTTTTCATCATCATGTACCTCTGCATGGTCAGTAAGCTCTATCTGGAAGACCTCTGGGTACCAGAATGCTTTTGTTCCTTCTTTCACCTATATGTCTAGCCCTTTTTACCCCTCTGCCAATTTTGGCCTAGAGGTATTGTCGTCATCATGTACTTCCATATGGATGTTTGCACTCTATCTGGAAGATCAATTCAACTACGTTTACCAAACTTGATGAAATAATGTATCTTAGTGTCAACCAAAAGCCTGTCGAAAACAAGTCTTGCCGGTTGATATTTTACATTTCCTCTTACATGTATCTCAAACAGATTCATCTATGTTTACCAAACTTGGTGAATTTATGTGTCTTTGTCGGTTGATGTTTTACAGAGTTATGCCACTTTTTGTCTTCTTTTATAGTATTTACATTTTGAGAAAACTAGTGCCCATAACTGAGGGAATTTGGCTAGGGCAGCTCATGTTCTGCCCTGTGCCTTCATTGGTTTCATCACTAATCTCACTTCCGCTTTTGGTTCTGACTAATCCCATCGGTAAGACTAGCCTGAGCGCTAATGTTTGTAATTTCGAACACTGACTATAAATAAAGCTTGAAATGAAAATCGTTCACTCACCATATTTCCTCTACCAGAATATAGTAAATGTACTGGAAATTGACATGACATGACCACAAGTATGAAGAGGGACATTAACACTAAATGTATTTATTTTCGTTGACTTGATAGAAACATGCAAGTTGATATCATTCAATGATGGTTAGGTATTTGTCGACCATTTAAGGGCCTAATAGTGATCTTACATTGAACTGCATGCTGTGCATTCTAGAGTTGGAAGATTTGCACAATACAACCTAGCCATTCAGCTAATTACTATACCCTCCGGTTTGTTTATTTCATACTTTTCTGAGACAAACAGCCAATCAGTTTCCAGAACTGTAACTTCAGTTTGACCAGAGCCTGTATTGTGCGAGTGTCCCATTGGGTCAGGCTTATTCAACGGGCCTATCATTTGCCATGCAGAGGGCTGATTTGCTTGCAATGGAGCTGATTTTCTCTGGAATACATTTTTCTTATTTTAAATTTTCTGGGCTGAAAAGTAGGGAAAATGTAAATGTCACACAGGCCCTGAACTGATCACCCCATTAAAATGCAAGGCTTGGATGGGTATGGTTGAAATCTGAACTGTTAATAGTACTAAAGTATAAAATTCTTGAAGTTTAGAAAATGTATGATCACAATTGCAACAGTTCATTCACTCATTGCATTTCCAAATATGTGTAGGCCTACTATTGCTGCCATCAATAATCAAACAAAAAACATTTCACATTTCAGCATTGATTCCACAGAAGAGCCCACAGATGGACCCATACTGGGACGACTGATCTACCATTCCAAAAAAAGCCCGAATTCGAAACCACGAGTCATACATGTGAATAAGAGGCCATTTTTGGCCCTTTTTGCCCTGAAAGATATTATCGAAGGCGAAGAAATCCAATACTCTTATGGAATGAAGGATCTTCCTTGCGAGAAGGTATTTCTGTTGTTTTAACAAAATTTGAGATGGTATTTCAAACCTTTATATTAATGTCAAAATATGTTTATAGCCTGTCAAAACAATAATATAGATGTACCCTATTCACCTTTCATAAGCTGCATGTCTGACCATGTGGTTAGGAATTTACTTACTGATTACATGTAGATACCTGGAGTGGGGTGCATGTGCAATGTAATACTGGATAACTGAGTCACTGACATAACTAAGTGTGATAATGAAAACCTGCAAATATCTACAAAGGGTCAAAAGATACAAAATTGAAGTTGCACAGAAATTGATGTTCAACTGAATGACAGATTTAAATCAGATTTTGGAGGTTCTTAATAGCAAAGACAGATGGGTATTTGCACATGTATACTGGGATGAGACTGTGCTGCAAGGTTGTAGCTTATGAAAATAGCTGTGCTTTTCAGCATTTGCCATTCCTCTCCTCATACATGTCATACATATATCATGAGCTTACTTTGGGTTCAAATTTAGGGGAAAACCGTTATATCCAAGTGCTCTTTGCAGAAACCAACACTACTTCCAGGGGTGAACATGGTGAAAGTAGGTGAAAAGTAAGTATTGGTGATCAGCTCAATTGGTTTCCTCATGTGTCTGTATTGGTTTAGTTTACCCATTTACCAATGCATTACTCCTGTATTTATTTGGTTAAATTTCACTGTAGATTCTAATATTCAGCATTTTCAAACTAAACCTGTGGTGTCTCGGAGTCTCTGTCCAAAAAACAGTTTCAAATACAATGATAGGGATTATTTATCTCGGATTAAGCTAGCTAGATTAGCTTTATACAATAAAATCAAGTACTATAATACACTAAACCAAGGCGATGAAGATAAACATGTGTTAATTACAAATGGATAATGCCAAGATTTAATATTCAATGGAGCAAAATGTATAATTGACTAATTTCACAAATTTGGGTGGTTTTGTCCTTAATTTCCCATGTCGAATTCTTTTAACCAGTGCATCAACCATACTCAGGATTGTCTTCAAGTCATTTTTGTTTGCCATATTTAGATTATCTTGGTTTTATCAATTATCGTTATTAGTTATAATACCAGGAAAATGTACATGTAATGTTGACTAACAACCTTCATTTATTACATACTTTCAGTTCCAAACCTATGTCTCTGCAGCTGGAGGACTTGACCTTTTGTGGGTTGCTGAAGGTCAGTTTATTTGACATCCATTTCACATTCTCCTACATGTACAAAATTGCATATGTACATAGAAATTAGAATGATGCTCATACAAGCTGTATGCTTCCTTGTTCAAGCAATGAAAAGTGACTATGCTTCTGTATTCTAAAAAAACATGTTTTAACAAATAATAAAACAGCTAGGTTTGCAGTAACATTTATACTAATCACTACCTCGGCTCATAACATTGTAATCTGACTGCCACTTGGGTTGGTCTGTGACTGTCGGTTAACCACGTTTACATTTCCACGGGTGTGAATAAATATTCCCTATATGGTAACCCATGGTAGGTCTCCCTAATTTTTGCTTGATAACCCATGGTGAGTTACACCAGAATGAAAACAAGGTAACCCATGGCGACCTATGGTAAACTAACATTGAGATTGAATCCCACCAATGTACTGCAGGCCTTAGAAAAGGTTGTGTGAGTTAAAAACGATGTAGGTTTTTTTAAACCTTTATTTCTGTAATGTGCCTCTCAGTCGCATAACCTACAGGTTCTGCAAAAATGGTATGCTGAAAAGATTAGCCAAAAAATGTGGGCAGCTCGGTTCGTGTTGATGTTTTAGCATATGACATACCGCAATGTTTTGACAGTTGCCTTGGTTGTATCAGAACAAAATGCCCCATTGATAGTTTGAATTTTGCATCCAATTTTATCTTACAGAAGGCCTTTGAATCCGCATTGTTTCAAATATAAATAGGACACTGGCATCGATATCTCTCAACCATTTTCTGCTGTCTGTGTTTTCCATTCCACCATTTGCTCCTGCAGGACATCGCAGGCCCTATTTTCCTATAGGCTATATTTTCTGCTCTCCCCTATTTTTCCCTATGTTTCCTTGAATTTGACTGAGTTTGCCCGTTTATTCCTCTATTTTAAGGATTATTCATGCTTTTTCGCGCAGCTCTGACCTTGTGGTTATTGTCCCCCCGCTACTTAGTAGGGGGGGGGGGGACTTAGAAACACCGGTGTCCGTAATTCCGTAGTTCCGTAATTCCGTAAGATTTTCTTGTCCGTACAATAACTCGTGAACGATTTAACCGATCAACTTCAAACTTGGGGTGTGCCTTGGCATTGGTGACAGGACGGTTGGGATTGTTTTTCAGCAATGTGCGTAATACAATATGGCCGCCGTCAGCCATTTTGGATGTATAAGCAGTTGGATGTTAGATTTTCTTGTCCGGACAATAACTCGTGAACGATTTAACCGATCAACTTCAAACTTGGGGTGTTCCTTGACATTGGTGAGAGTACGGTTGGGATTGTTTTTCAGCGATGTGTGTAATCTAATATGGCCGCCGTCAGCCATATTGGATTATAAGCAGTTGGATCTTGTCCGGACAATAACTCGAGAATGATTCAACCGATCTACTTGGAGTGCCTTGACATTGTTGAGAGGAGGATTAGGATTGTTTTTCAAGGACGTGCTTAATCCAATATGGCCACCATCAGCCTTACTGGATTTCATTGGATTTTAAGCAGTTTGATCTTGTCCGGACAATAACTGGAGTACGATTCAACTGATCTACTTCAAACTTGAGGTGTGTCTTGACATTGATGAGAGGACGGTTGGGATTGTTTTTCAGCAATGTGCGTAATCCAATATGGCCGCTGTCAGTCATATTGGATTGTAAGCAGTTGGATCTTGTCCGGACAGTAACTCGAATGATTCAACCGATCTACTCCATACCTGGGGAGTGCCTTGACATTGTTGAGAGGAGGATTAGGATCGTTTTTCAAGGATGTGCTTAATCCAACATGGCCACCATCAGCCATACTGGATTTCATTGGATTTTAAGCAATTGGATCTTGTTCGGACAATAGCTGGAGTACGATTCAATGGATCTACTTCAAACTTGGGGAGTCCCTTGACCTTGGCAAGATCCCGGTTAGGATCGTGTTTCATGAACTAGCATAATCCAATTTGGCTGCCATCTACGAGCGATATTGGATTATGTTGCATTTTGAGCAGTTGCATCTTGTCTGGACAGCAACTCTAGAATAATTCAACTGATCGACTTCGAACTTGCAGTTTGGCTTGACATGGTGAGAGGACAGTTGTCACTGCTTTTTCAGTTACCTGTGTAATCCAAGATGGCCACCATCAGTCATCTTAGATTTTCAGCATTTAGATATTGTCTGGACAATAACTCTAGAACGATTCAACCAATCTATTTCAAACTTGTGGAGTGCATGGACATTGGTGAAAGGACAGTTGGTATTATGTTTTATTGATGTGCATAATCCAATATGGGTGCCATCCGCTGTATTAGATTATGTTAAGCTCATCAGCAATATCTCCATATTCGAATCATACTCTTCATCAATGATATGAGATATCATCGACCAAAAAAATCGACCATAGAGGACCATGGCCCCCGCAGCAGCAGCGCCAGTTATGGTAACTGGTGCTGCTAGCGGGGGACATGGACCTCTATGGTCGATTTTTGTAGTACATATACATGAATAGGTTAGCTTATTTAAATCCTCCAAAATAACATTGCGACCGAGTCAGAAGTGTCCAAACTAAATGTACTGTGTTTCTCCTTCACTACCTTGTGATTAGTTATGGCCCACATATTACACTGTCTTTTGTTGTTTTTGGACAAAAACACTGATCCTATGAGATTGTAATTAACAAGTAATTATCCCTGTTGGTGACTGAAATGCCCTGTTTTCTGGATTTTGCCCTATATTTGCCCTATATTTTGGCCATTTTGTCCCTATATTTTGCCCATCGTGATATTGCTGAAACAAGGTTGAAAACAATGTGAAACCCTACTACTCACCTACTACTTGCTATGGGTCAGTAGGAGCCCTGACATCAGTTCAACTTCAAGGTTGAAATTACTCCACTTAATTTGAAATTACCTTCCCTATTTGGACTCTTGCACTAGAAGATTTCTGAAAATGAAAGTCGGATATTTGTGTGTGTTTGTCTGCAATTACGGGAGACATGGCACACTGAGGTTTATTTATTCGGTCATATTGTTTGTAGGCTGATACAGATCAAACAGCCGAATCGAATTCATTTCCTGCAAAAGTTACTGAGAACAAATCACTGAATTATGGAGACCCACCATGGGTTACCTGAAAGTGATTTTGGGCAACCAGTAGCCATTCATTTGCTCGATGTAGGTCAAATTTTTGGCAATTTTTTTTTTTTTTTTTTTTTCAAAACAACTTTAATTTCTCAAACCAAGGGTCAATATGCATGAAAGGTTCTAAGAACAATTTTTATGGCTGCCAGAATTTGATAATCAAGCATGATGCAGTAGTGGGAATGTTAGCATTTGATGTACTTGTATAGCCTGTTTCATATATCTTTGTCATCATTGCAGAGGTCAGTTGGGAGAGGTAAATATCATGTTGCACCGTATTGTTCCATTTTATTCTGAATTTGTTTTTTAAGTAACTAACTCCAAACCTTGCAGCTGTGATGCAGGTCACGCCTGGTTTCTGCTGTTCAACTTAAACTAATTATAACATTGTTTTATCCAGTTCCATTGTTATCAGTTTTGTAACAATTACCATTTCGTTTGTAGCCTACTAATGGAGCAAACACCAATATAATTGTGAATTTTCATCTAACAAACAGAAGGTAGCATCTGTGGTTTCGATAGTGGTGACAAGGGTTTAGGCTAAATTAGGTTGCCTGATTGGTGGAGAACTGTCACATTGCTCAATATGATCA
>JAVTVY010025562.1:0-106321 GCA_036873755.1 Hanleya hanleyi
GCGTCACTCCAAATACCTTTTACCATTCGTAAAAAACGTATAGAGAACAACTACAACAAAGCATGTCTAGAGTTGCCAAGATGTCAACGAGGATGACGCGCACTTCCGGAGAACTCGCGCGCGCGCTCGCGCTGCGGGGCGCTGGGGCGGGGCGGGAAAACCCACCGGCGATTGAACATACGGACGTCTAAGAGGAAACATTAGGAACTCTTCTATGTTTGGATGTAGTTTTTAGTGAAAAACCCGGAAGTGACGTCATACAGGGTCCAGTTTTCGACACTAAGTGACCACATCCGACAAAATGGCCAGTTTTCGACACCGGATGTGCCGCCATCTTGAACATACGTGCCGCCATCTTGGATATGTCCCATAATGCACCGGGTCAAAATACTCGCTTCTGATTGGACGAGAGCTCTGGGACGGATTTGAAATACTCGCTTCTGATTGGACGACCTCCGTATTGCATCTGCGCATGCGCAGAATGATATTCCTACCGCACACCCAACCCATCAGATGCCCCTTCACGAATGCTTCACTTAGATACCTCACTCGACCCCATTGGTCCATTAGGGGCTCCCCTACATCCCAACACGGCTATTTTCATACACTTGGGCCACCGCGCATGCGCAGAATGCCGATAGTTCAACCCCACACCCAGCCCATCAGATGCCCCTTCACGAATGCTTCACATCGATACCTCACTCGACCCCACTGGACCAGTAGTCAATCTCCTAGCTCCAAAAAGGCTATTTTCATACCCTTTGGCCTCCGCGCATGCGCAGAATGCCGATAGTTCAACCCCGCGCCCAGCCCATCAGATGCCCCTTCACCTAACCTTCAATTTGATACCTCACTCGACCCCATCGGACCCTTAGGGGCTCCCCTAGCTCCAAAAAGGCTATTTTCATACCCTTCGGCCGCCGCGCATGCGCAGAATGACGATATTTCAACCCCACACCCAGCCCATTAGATGCTCCTTCACCTAACCTTCACTTTGATACCTCACTCGACCCCATCGGACCATTTTATCTAGGGACTACTTTTTCTCCGCGGAAGCTTTTTCCCGAGACCGAATCACCGCCAAAACCACGGCCAAACCGCATCACCGCGCATGAATACATTTTTTTTTTTTTTTTTTTTGCCGGAACTTTTTTTTTTGCCCGAACATGCCCGAACATGCCCGAACCACGCCGCCATCTTGCTTTACAACATGGCCGACAGCCGCCATCTTGCTTTACAACAGCACCGACAACACGAACATGCCCGAACATGCCCGAACCACGCCGCCATCTTGCTTTACAACATGGAAGTGCACCGAATGACCCCGTGACCCCCATCTTGATTTACAACATGGACGCAGTTGTGACGTCATTCTGAGGTCAATGAGTGCTCGTGGGAGTGTATATACGCTTTCTATACTACTGGCGTGCAATTGTGCTCTTAAAAGTGCGACCGTTTTCATAGGCTTTGTTTACAAATATGATGACGTCATAAGTATGACAGATGGTCAGCTTGAGTCTGGGCTCTGCATGGCGGACAGTGTTTGGAGGGAGGCAAGCCCGTCCTCGAGGCCAATATACTGGTTTGTTTTTAATAAAATTTTTGAATTTAATGTTCATCAGGAAATTAAGTATGACAAGGGTTTATTATAAGACATACCTGTGAATGAATACAGACAATTTGTATGGACCTAATGAAGATACAAAAAGCCCCGCATCTGCGACCGAGCAAAGCCTACCGTGTGCAACCAGGCTAAATTGAATTCATTACCATAGAAATGACTTCAAATTCCACTGAGCAGTTCCATTATAATTTTTATCTGGTCAAATTAATTACCAAGAATCTGTAGTCTATATAAATTTGTTTTGTAGGATATTTATAAAATTTATCTGCCAGTGTCCGCATTTTATTTGCCTACGGTGTATCACTTATCATTACACGGAAGGATTCCCAACTTCAAGAAAATAACGAAGATCGATCTTCATTATCCCCAGATTCTCAGAGAGATATGTTTTCTTCTTCCCATTACAATCAACTTTAAATTAGATCTAAAAACATAATATTATATGCTCTAAATTGGAATGCCCAAATCTATCACGACGTCTGAAGCGGCCCGTCTGAAGTGCTCCCGCCGAGGTCCGCGTGCAAAAAACAACAGTCTTCGGTCTTCAATTTCACATTCCGGTTTTCTTGTGCAAAGAGTGAAGGCTTTATTAAGAATTTCAACCAATCACTCTAGATCTATATTCTATTTGAATTCCACAATATGATCGGTTATGAAAGCAAATGTAAACTGTTCATAAGTTTGTGCGGTATGAGAAAAGAAAAAGCCATTCAAAATTGTTGAATAATATTTTTTTATCAGAATTTATATGTCTTATATATTTTTCTGTGCTATCGGTAAAATTATCTTGCACCCTTCTCGTTTATTATCACATTAGATAATTTTTTAGCATTATGTATTTTTTCGGAATAATGTTGAACTAATTTCATGTTTATTTTTTATTTCAGATACTCCCGAGAGACTCGTTTTTCAATGTTGTCTTTGTGCTGTTTGTTTTGTTGTTGTTTGAATCTTCTTTAGTTGAAATGTTTGAAATGTTAGTTTTCTCGGTATGTAAACTTCAATTTAATATTTTACGTAATATTCTGAAATTCTGTTGGTGCATGGCTTGGAGAAAGCTGAGCTCACTAATCTTTTCATTTACCCAGTTGCCGGCATGACCGTGTACTCAGACGATACAAACTTTGGAGATTTTAGAAATAATTTCTAATGCCAGGGGAATAGTTTTGATGACAAATAATTGCATAGACAGAGTTTGGAATATATTGTGAGTTTCGACAGCTGATGTGATTTATTAACTGATAAATCCACGAAAACCCCGTTCCCTCCTATGTGAATCAGATAGTAACTGCATGCATTCGTCCAACTACGGTACTGCCCACGAATTCAGGTAAATAAATCATTTTAACTGATCATGCACGGACACGTGGCCGACTAGATTCTTTCTCTCATTCCTGGCACGTTACCATACGAAGACAGTGATGGATATCAACAGTATTAACTCAACAACAATGTGAATTAAGTCTATGGATATTGGCCTTCGCCATGTGCTACGCATATCGCTGGCTTGCTGGTCGATCGGGATGTCATACTTATGACGTCACATATACGAAAACATGGCGACCGTAAATGTCGCACTTTATCTGCTAACCCCCTTGCGTTTCGTAGCAAAATATAATATCTTCCTGTTTAAAACTCTCTGTGAGAATTTTATTAAATTAAAGCAGAAATCCCAAACCGTAAAATTTCATGATAAAAATGAAATTGACAATTTCGCTGCATTAGCACTTTAAGAAAGAGAACCAGGAAACGAAAAAACGGCTGCGAGTGGCTATATACATATATGTACAATGAACAAAACATTGGGAAGAAAAAATACAAAGAAAACAACATATGCACATATATATATTGTATATTGTTTTGTATTGTCCGTCATCCGTGTCTGTCTTCTACATGTATATGTCTGAAACTGTTTGTATTCACGTTTTTTTAACCCCCTGCGGGTATAATTTTACGTCAATAAATCTTATCTTATCTATGCACAACAGAGTCATGCAGCGAATAGACTCATTGGCGCAATGCGCGGCTCGAGCGCGACGGGTATTCTGTAAAAATCACAGATGTGTTGTTCATGGTAGGCAAGATTAAAAAGAAAAGCAATCATGCAAGAATCACAGGTGAGTTTTCCTACGTAAGCACAAATATAATGGGAAAGAAACCAGATGCTAGGTAAATTCATTCTTACGTAACTCACATGGGCGGGAAAATGTTTGTAATGGAGATTGGGCGATTGGGCTGAGGTATATACAGGCGTGAAACTCGGAACAAGAGAATAAAAGCAAGAAACATATATGAAGCGGATTCGGATCTAGGTCATTTGCCCTTCAAGTCATTTGCCCTTCGGACATTTGCCCTTCGGATATTTGCCCTTCTGACCATTTGCCCTTCAGGTCAATTTGCCCTTCCGCCCATTTGCCCACACTATACATGGTATATGAGAAACTGCTTTAGTAAACTTCTGACGAATATGTTCAATTTCTTAATGTTTATTTCACAAAGAAAATATATCAAACTTTAAAAGAAAAAAAGAAATTAAAGCACTAAAAAACATACATCTGGTAGCATCTGACGATTATATTCAAGTTCGGACTTAATGTTTATTTTATCCACAGAAACATGTTCATTTTTTTCTGAAAGTAAAAATGAAATATAAAATGCATATAAACGAAAAAATTATAAACAATAAACATTTTTTTTCTTTCATTAAAAAATTTTAATTGGTCTTTGAAGTATCAGATGAAAGAGCTGAGTAAGAAAGACCACTAAGCAGAAGAAGAATATGAATAGTCAGAGATAATCCAGATTATCCCCTCACTGATCACCCATCACTCCCTGAGGCTTGGGTCACTCACAGATAATCCTGATTAACACATCACTGGATTTTCTCTGTTTGAAGCCCCGAAACCGAACTTGAATATAATCGTCAGATGCTACCAGATGTATGTGTTTTTTGTGCTTTAATTACTTTTTTTTCTTTTAAAGTTTGATATCTTTTCTTTGTGAAATAAACATTAAGAACTTAAACATACTCGTCAGAAGTTTACTAAATCAGTTTCCCATATACCATGTGTAATGTGGGCAAATGGGTGGAAGGGCAAATTGACATGAAGGGCAAATGGTCAGAAGGGCAAATATCCAAAGGGCAAATGTCCGAAGGGCAAATGTCCAGAAGGGCAATTGACTGTACTCCAGCGGGGATCCAACCGAAGGTGTGATGAAGCACGTGTATTGTAGGGATCTAGGTCATTTGCCCTTCAAGTCATTTGCCCTTCGGACATTTGCCCTTCGGATATTTGCCCTTCTGACCATTTGCCCTTCAGGTCAATTTGCCCTTCCGCCCATTTGCCCACACTACACATGGTATATGAGAAACTGCTTTAGTAAACTTCTGACGAATATGTTCAAGTTCTTAATGTTTATTTCACAAAGAAAATATATCAAACTTTAAAAGAAAAAAAGAAATTAAAGCACTAAAAAACATACATCTGGTAGCATCTGACGATTATATTCAAGTTCGGTCTTAATGTTTATTTTATCCACAGAAACATGTTCATTTTTTTCTGAAAGTAAAAATGAAATATAAAATGCATATAAACAAAAATTTATAAACAATAAACATTTTTTTCTTTCATTAAAAATTTTAATTGGTCTTTGAAGTATCAGATGAAAGAGCTGAGTAAGAAAGGCCACTAAGCAGAAGAAGAATATGAATAGTCAGAGATAATCCAGATTATCCCCTCACTGATCACCCATCACTCCCTGAGGCTTGGGTCACTCACAGATAATCCTGATTAACACATCACTGGATTTTCTCTGTTTGAAGCCCCGAAACCGAACTTGAATATAATCGTCAGATGCTACCAGATGTATGATTTTTGTGCTTTAATTTTTTTTGGATGTGTAGTGGGATACAGAACGGCAGGTCTACGTCCTATATTACGTGAAAGTCAAAGGATCATATTCTGTGTTGAGGTGTCAGTTCGGTAACATCTAAGTGGTAGCGTGTCCGGTGGGGTCTAGGGTCGAGTATTCTGATTCTGGGTGTTCTTGCTATGCGGCGTTGTCACTCAAGGCGCTGTAGGTATTCTTGTAATCGTCATCCGTCTTCTGTTTCAGGTCTTGTCCAACTCGTCTGTGGTCTTCGGTGTGCCTGTATCATATGAAATAGAAGGCTTGTAGTCATTCTTGTTTTCTATTGTTTTTCGATGCAATAATTTGGTATATCTTCCTCCCAACAACAGGCATGCCCCGAATGTCAGTCACATAATATGAATAGCAATATATAATTAAGACAGCAAATAGATAAACAAATGAATAAATAACTAAACATTTCGATAGATTCAGTACTAGGTGAATACACAAATAAACGGCACTGTATTATTTCTGTATGCATTATCGTTTGATGGCCATAAGGAATTTGTAGGACAATGAGATAGACGGCCCTCAATATCAAGGTAACTCCGCCATCACCATTTCCTATATTTTATGCCGAATACCGCTCGCTATATGCGATTTGGCCGTGCTAATGTTGTCATGAATTCAATTAGATTTGGCCATCGTTTGTTTTGGAGGACAGTGGAACAGACGGCCCTCAATATCAAGGTAACTCCGTTGTTGCCATGCCTATTTTATTTCTAAATGTGTCTGTGACATTTTGGCCGGATGTTATGTATGGATAGTTTATTATGGCCATAATGTTTTGTATGGCTATGGTGCACACGGCCCTCAATATCAAGGTATCTCCGATACAACCATACCATTTGTTTAAGTCAGAAGAATGATTTGGCCTCTATCAAATCGTGTCATAGTACTTGGTGTACTAGTAGTTGATTATGTGAAAAAAAAAACAAAAAACAAAAACAAAAATGCGCATGTACGGCGGTAGTATTATATACTGGAGTAATAACCAGCAGTTTTGATAAAATTTATCAAGGACTTGAATACCTGATTTCTAATGGGGGGCTTAGGGTTTAATAACGCTGGTAATGTTAAGGGAGTGTTGACTTTTTTTAATTCGTTTCTAAGTGCCACACGTTGTTGGTTGTGGATTGGGCATTCAAGTAGCACGTGTTCTATTGTTTCTTCTACATTGTTGCATGCGGTACAGAGTGGTGAGGTGTTTTTCAGAAGCATGGACAGATGTGATTTAAGTCCGGTTTTGCCTAGTCTTAATCTGGTGATTATGCGGTCATCTCGTTTATTGTCTAACTGGAGTCCCTGGGCTTGTCTTTTATCTCCATCAAGGATCTTATGTAACCACCGTCCACGTTCTTCTTCGTTCCATTCCTTTTGCCACTTGCTATCTATTTTGCGTCTAATGATAGTGTTGAGTTCTTTATATCCTAATCCTATTGGCACATCGTGTGTAGTTTTAGCAAGACTGTCTTTGGCAGTTTTGTCGGCTGCTTCGTTACCTCTGATGTTGACATGCGCGGGGACCCATGCTAAGATGGCGTCTATACCCTCGTTGTGTATTTGTGTACATATACATTCTATTTTGTGTATGAGATCAGGTCTACTGTCAGATATAGAATTTTTGATTGATGTGAGTCCACTAAGGGAGTCACTGAGTATCACCGCACGGATTGGTTAGTGCTCGATGATCCATTCGAGGGCCTTAATTATAGCAATCAGTTCACTAGTGTATACAGACATATTGTCTGGTAGTTTGAAACCATTTTGTATGTTGAGCTCAGGTATAACAAAAGCTGATCCTGTGTTATTACTTGTGTTTTTCGATCCGTCTGTATAGATTTTTAAGTAATTTTTCCAGTTTTGGTTGATGTATTCAAGGGTGGTGGCTCTTGTAAAGTCTGGGTTGTCCTTCTTTGGGGGTTTGCTGATGTGTCATTTACACTACTATAGTCGACGGTCAGCACTAAAACATATCAGCCCGCTGGGATTCGGTACATCACCTTGTAAAATTTGCAATTAAAGCCGTGGCCGTCTTCTTCCATATTGCTAAATATGTTGTTGTCGTGGGTCTGTTTAGTTAAGGACAATATCATTAGAATAATATGGTTTATCCTTAAACGATAAACCGATTTATTCTGTATTGGACTGGGGGTGTATATGTCGGTGAGAGTTATGTCCCTTGTTTGTGTTCGCTGTTCAGCTTTGCCATGTTCTTTCCACGTGTTGGAATATATAGGCCGGGGAGATCAATCGCGCCTATAGGGGGGTTCCTGAATTGATCGGGCCTCTTTCGACGGGATTTCTTGGAGCACACACGCATAATTTCAACTCCGTATTTTTGGCTATTTTCTCGTGTTTTTCGTAATGTTCGTCGGTTCTGTTCACTCTATCGATGCTTCCAAAGCAGTTTTCTAGCAGTCTGCGAAGTCTTTGGAGTTGAGACAATTTTATATTTACGTTTTTCTCAATTTTTGTAGATTGTGTGTACGGTGACCTATAATATACACTACAGTGCAGTGTGATCATGCTTCGTGCTCGAGGCGCGGGTTACAAGAGGAGGGGGACAAGGTCGATGCCCGTGAGCTCCAAGACAGCGAAGACGGTAGGCCCGAGCGGACAACGGGACAAGATTTGGCGGCGGGGAGTGTTTCGCCTCCGGTACTCAGTGGTAGTGGCGGGAGTGAGGCTGTGCCCCCTAGGGCGGATATTGTGATTGGTGAGTGTGACCCGACTTTGTCACCTACTTCAAATGTTCTGGGGACGCATGCTTCTATTTGCACGCTCACTAATGTCAGTACTGGTTTCACAAATGCATCTTGAGGGGATACACCTAATATAATTCATAGTGGGTCTGACGACCTGGACAGCCACGTTCCCATTGCATTGAAAGAGAAAATATGGAGGCGCGAGTATATTAACATTGCCTTGCTTCTCAAAGGGAACACTGAGTTAATGGAGTTGTGCTCCGTGACCCCTATCTTTGTTTCTGCCACCGGTCAAATTGAGGCTAGGCCAAAAACTATCAAAGACAAGATTCCAACTATAGAACGTTGGACGGATGCATTCATAATTTTCTCTGGAATATACCTAGCAAAATTTCCCGATAGGTGTTTACAAATGTTAAAGTACATGAAAACGATTCGATTTGCCGCCGAGAAATTTGCTGGCTTTGGCTGGCGACAATATGATGAACAGTACAGAATACGCCAAGCACTGAACCCAGAGAATTCCTGGGCGTGCATTAACTCGGAGCTTTGGTTGATGCTTTTATCCTCCACTCAACAGGCCCCACCACCGAGTGGCATCTCATTCGGTGGCCAAAAGGGGGGTTTCCCACAAACACTGCCCCTGTCCAGACTTGTAATGTTTTCAATAATGGGAAATGTACATGGCCAAAATGCAAATTTCAACACATATGTTCCAAGTGTCTTACGGCCGGACATGGGGCTGTGAACTGTAGAAATTTTCGTCCCTCACAGTCTGCAAGGAGAGACGGAAATCACCGGTCTTTTCCGCCTAGGCAAATCTCCTATTCGACTCAATCGTCTCAACGATATGCTGCGAGAGTATCCGAATCAAGATATTGCTGCACAACTTATGTCAGGGTTCCAATTTGGTTTTCCTTTAAAATATTTCGGGCCACGAACTCCACGCGATGCAGACAGTCTGAAATCGGTCAGAGAAAATCCGGTTATTGTCAAGCAAAAAATTTTAAAAGAGATTAAATGCGGAAGGATAGCGGGTCCTTACATACCTACACTGAGGATTTCACCATTAGGAATTGTTCCAAAGAAAATCACCTGGAGAATTTCGCATGATCCATCATCTATCTTATCCGAAGGGACTCTCGGTTAATGATTTCATTGAGACTTCAGAATGCTCTGTAACCTATACAAAATTCGATAAAGCTATCGAAATGGTGCAAAAGTTAGGCAGGGGAGCCCTGCTAGCAAAAGCCGATATAAAGTCAGCTTTCAGACTCCTTCCAGTTTGGCCAGGCGATTTCGACCTTCTGGGATTTAAATTTGAAGGGGCATATTATTTCGATCGCGCTTTGCCGATGGGTTGCAGCATATCTTTTGCCACATTTGAGAAATTTTCAACCTTTTTAGAGTGGGCGGTTATAGGCGACGGGGGCATTCATTTGTGATTCATTACTTAGACGATACCTCGTAGGAGGTCGGAAAGATACACCCGAGTGCAAAATGTCACTACAAGCATTTCTCGATATATGTGACTATTTGGGTATATCAGTGGCGGATGATAAAACAGAGGGACCATGCACAAAAATCCCCGTTTTAGGCCTCGAAATTGATACGATCGAGATGATAGTCAGAATTCCATTGGAAAAAATTTTGGAGCTCAGGCGACTCCTTTTGGAAACTATTCAATTAAAGAAAGCAACGCTACGTCACATTCAGTCACTGATTGGTTCTTTGAATTTTGCGTGCCGTGCCATATCACCACGCCGCCCTTTCCTTAGGCGTTTGATCGACATTACCCGCCATGTCGACAAACCCCATCATCATATCAGAATTACGCAGGGGGTAAGAGAGGACCTAAATGTTTGGTTGAAATTTTTCAATGACTTCAATGGGGTTTCTGTATTTCTTGACCAATACTGGTCATCAAGTACAGCTATCCAGGAAAAGGGTTTTGGTGCCTTCTGTGGGGGGATGTGGGCGTATGGGGTTTGGCCCGACGAATGGTTGCAAAACGGAATTTTGTCTGATATCACTGTTCTGGAATTCTTCCCCATTCTCGTGGCTGTTCATATTTGGGGTGACAGGCTTCATAATAAAAAGGTTCTTTTCAGAACGGATAACCAGGCAGTTGTGAGTATCATCAATGCCCTCACTTCGAAGTCTGAGAAAGTGTCGGTGCTTCTGCGGAATTTCACGCTCAAATGCTTGCGTTTAAACCTCTTGTTTAAAGCTGAGCACATTCCCGGCTCAAGAAATTTGATCGCTGATACTATTTCACGTTTACAGTGGGAGAAATTCCGACAACTCGCCCCGAATGCGGATCGAATGCCTACTGTGATACCAACGGAGCTTTGGCAGATATTCGAGACGAGGCCCATCGGTTATTAAATGCAGGATTAGCGGAAAACACGAAGGCCGTGTATGCAAATGCTCTCCGATCGCTGAACCAGTTTAGGAATAAAGTCAATTTGGGAGATATTTGGCCTGTACCGCTCGAACATTTGACCTTGTACATTGGGGATATGTCATCTCAAGGTAGAGCCCCGGCCACGGTTTCCTCCTATATAGCGGGAATAAGTTATCAGCATAAGATGTCAGGGTTTGATGATCATACGCAGTCTTTTACAATCCGTAAAATGATGGAGGGTACGAAAAGGACTTATTTACCCCCCCCCCCCCCCTATATATCACTTTGGCTTATTTGTGTAAAATTCTCAAAAAATCGGGGTGAGAATGTATTGGTTCGAGCAACGTGGAATGACTCGGTCAATGCTGAGACCCCTCGTGGATGACAAACTGCTGACACTGCCACGCCCAGCTATTTTATTCATCCAGCTGGGGTCGAATGATTTGGTTTCCCAGGAGTGCAGCCAATTATACCAGGTGTGATTCGTGCGGATATAGAATACCTAGCTACTATACTTCCACAGTGTGTCATTGTGTGGTCTGACATAATGCCTCGACTCTACTGGCATGGCGCGCATTCCCCACAAGCAATAGATAGAATTAGGAAGCGCGTGAATCGTGTGGGGGTAGGGTGCTGAAGCATACACGTATTACCTACCAAGAAATTTCCCTCTATCGATATGATGGGGTCCATCTATCCAATTTGGGAAATGATATTTACTTGAATACCATTCAGGGGGGTCTTGAGGAATTCATTGAAGGTAATGCTAGCACCTTTCAATGAAATTAAAATTGTTGAGACCATCTCATTTGTATTGCTTAGGCTCTGATTGGGCGAATTCTTGGGAGCGAATGAGTTTAGACTCATTCTAGTGGCCGAATTCTGACGGGCAGATAAGGGCTTTCAGCTAGGGGGAGATTAATATTTCATGGGTGCCACCTCGATGAATTCCCGCGGGGCATCCGTTTATGCGTATGTCACCTCGATGTGTTTCCCGAGGGACATGTGATGTCTTCCCCGATGTGGTTCCCGGGAGACGAGTAGTAAAGTGTGTGTTGTCACCTCGATGTGTTTCCCGAGGGACCTGATGTCTTCCCCGATGTGCTTCCCGGGAGACGAGTAGTAAAGTGTGTGTTGTCACCTCGATGTGTTTCCCGAGGGACATGTGATGTCTTCCCCGATGTGGTTCCCGGGAGACGAGTAGTAAAGTGTGTGTTGTCACCTCGATGTGTTTCCCGAGGGACCTGATGTCTTCCCCGATGTGCTTCCCGGGAGACGAGTAGTAAAGTGTGTGTTGTCACCTCGATGTGTTTCCCGAGGGACATGTGATGTCTTCCCCGATGTGGTTCCCGGGAGACGAGTAGTAAAGTCACCTCGATGTGTTTTTCCCGAGGGTCATGTGTTGTCCAGGCCCGATGAGTTCCCGGGGGACATGTTTCTGCATGAGACCAACATATGTATCATATTGGGGGTTTGCTGATGTGTCATTTACACTACTATAGTCGACGGTCAGCACTAAAACATATCAGCCCGCTGGGATTCGGTACATCACCTTGTAAAATTTGCAATTAAAGCCGTGGCCGTCTTCTTCCATATTGCTAAATATGTTGTTGTCGTGGGTCTGTTTAGTTAAGGACAATATCATTAGAATAATATGGTTTATCCTTAAACGATAAACCGATTTATTCTGTATTGGACTGGGGGTGTATATGTCGGTGAGAGTTATGTCCCTTGTTTGTGTTCGCTGTTCAGCTTTGCCATGTTCTTTCCACGTGTTGGAATATATAGGCCGGGGAGATCAATCGCGCCTATAGGGGGGTTCCTGAATTGATCGGGCCTCTTTCGACGGGATTTCTTGGAGCACACACGCATAATTTCAACTCCGTATTTCCCTCCCACCCAACCCTTAAGTAAAGATGAATAACCCCCCCCCCCCCATCCCCCTTTTGCTAAAGTAGTAAATTAAAGATAGGAAATTCTGTTATGGTGGACCTTTCCATGAATAGTTTCTAATTAACCGACTCGAGTCCACATAGTCTTTTCAGATTAAATGTTGTGAATATTGAAATGATATGTGAATGGGAGATGCTCCTGCATTTCCCGCTTCAAAGAAAAGATACTGCTGTTCTTTCTCTCGTTATATTTTTCAGGTTCCAAGACCAAGTGGCGAAAAAGTGTCGATGCTGGAATACTAAAGTTTTAAAATTGATTGTTCTCAGTTTTTCCGAGTCATCTTACGCGTTCGTCATGTACGCGGCAGATATTACCTATTGTTGTTATTCTAATCTAGATGTATGACATTGTCACGGCTTTCAGTTCTGAATCGTATTTGTTGTACGCGGCCGAATTCTGGCGGGCAGATAAGGGCTTTCAGCTAGGGGGAGATTAATATTTCATGGGTGCCACCTCGATGAATTCCCGCGGGGCATCCGTTTATGCGTATGTCACCTCGATGTGTTTCCCGAGGGACATGTGATGTCTTCCCCGATGTGGTTCCCGGGAGACGAGTAGTAAAGTGTGTGTTGTCACCTCAATGTGTTTCCCGAGGGACGTGATGTCTTCCCCGATGTGCTTCCCGGGAGACGAGTAGTAAAGTGTGTGTTGTCACCTCGATGTGTTTCCCGCGGGACATGTGATGTCTTCCCCGATGTGGTTCCCGGGAGACGAGTAGTAAAGTCACCTCGATGTGTTTTTCCCGAGGGTCATGTGTTGTCCAGGCCCGATGAGTTCCCGGGGGACATGTTTCTGCATGAGACCAACATATGTATCATATTGGGGGTTTGCTGATGTGTCATTTATGCATTACTATAGTCGACGGTCAGCACTAAAACATATCAGCCCGCTGGGATTCGGTACATCACCTTGTAAAATTTGTAATTAAAGCCGTGGCCGTCTTCTTCCATATTGCTAAATATGTTGTTGTCGTTTAGTTAAGGACAATATCATACACATCTTTTATTTCCTTCAGTCTTATTTTCTACACTATATATATATGTTTTTGATCAGTGCCATTTTCGTTTTGCTATGAAGCATCGACATTTTGGTATAGGCGATGCTGATTGATTGAAATTGATTTTTTCCCGGTCTTGGATAGCGAGTTATTTCCCTTTCGTTGTCTCGCGACTACAGTGTTTTGACGTTATAGTTTCGGTGGACTCGCTAGAATTATACTTTTTGGCCTACTAGCGCTCCATTCAAACCAAATTTGCATTCTAGTATATAATAGGACTTTCGTTGAAGTGAATCCTTGTTCATTTGGGTTCATTGTGCTTTCATTTGGGTAATCTGACTTTCATTTGGGTTCATTTGGGTAATTCGTTGGACCCCCTCGCGTCTTTCGGGACGACGGAGAAATCGCACTCTAATGTGCTTGGTGACACCCTCACGCCTAGGTCCACTCGTTCTATGCGCGTTTTCAACTTTGATATCTCGGAGATTTAGGTCTTTGTCTATGATTTTTTCAATGATTTCCGTAGGGTTTTCTCCTGGATTTTCGGGTATTCCTCCAAATCGAAGATTGAAACCACGGCTGTGGCGCTCGTTGTCAATAATTCGTTCCTTTAGTTTTCCTCTTGAAGATTTGAAATGAGCTTTTTTAGTTCCGAAATTGCCTTGGCAGCTATGAGCGTGTCGTGGCCGAAGTAGTTAGAGTGTTTGACTCTGACCCGGAGTGCTACAGCTGGCGTGGGTTCGCCCCTCGCCAGTGACCGCTTACATATATACTCGCCTATTCACACGGCGCTGGACTGATTCGGTGTCCAGGGTAATATGGACTGATGGTGGAACTAGTTGCTACGCTAGACCTTCGCCAGCGGAGGCACTTGGGGAATAAAGTACCTGGGTGTCTTTCAGTGACCGCTATATAAATCCACTCACAGTAGTACATCGCATACACCGTTAGGAAGCTCACATGGTTAGACTGTCACAGCACTTTCAGGATAGTAGTTCGTCCAATTGTAGAATTGTATAAATGTTCACTTCACAGCACGATAGTTGAGCTATAAATGTTGAGTGGTTCCGATTGATTGTATATTAATATGTACTCCTATACGGAGGTGCTCCTATATAGAGGAGGGATTTACCTACTGAACTGAACTGAACTATGGCCTGATCATTTTTCAGTCTTGAGATTTCGTCATCAGAAAACTGTGCATGTTTTTCTAGTTCAACCTGCTTTCTTTCTACACTCACTAGGAAATTCTGCTGTTGTTTTTCAACTCGGCTGAGGGAGAATTGGATATCACTCACCGACTGTTTCATAAATGTCATGAAAGTTTCCATTTCGTCCTCTGTTGTCTGCAGCTCGGTGGTATGCTCCGTGGTCAGAGATTCGTCAGCCTGGTCAGATTTTGAGTTCGCCTTTTTCGTTTTCTTGCCAGAATTATCCTTCGGCATATTCGCTAGATCGACGTATCTGGCAGTCCGGGCGTAAAGGGGCGGCGTATAGGCAGATAAAGCGGATAGCGTACCGGCAAATAAAGCTAAAGATAGGCACAGGTCGTCGTACCGGCAATTAAAGCTTGCACATACAGCAGGCGGATTACAAAGGCATTGAACAGAACAAACACTGAAACTGGCTTAGCCCGGGAGCTCGAGCGGATTACGTCTACTCACGCCTCGTGTTCATTTGAGCCAAACAGCGACGATATAACTAACTACGATAAGTTAATGCGAACAGACATACATACAAGTATTCACCTGGAGTTCTGTACTGAAAACAGACCTCATAGCCCGGCTTATTTCATTGACAATCTCGCATTTGCGTACACTTCGCCATCCATAAGATGGCTTGCGAATTGTGTCTCTCCATTATCGCGGAGCGATATCCGGTGTTTTACCGGATTCTGTTCGGCCTTCATCCGGAGAACAGACTCGAAAACTCTAATAAATTACAGGTTTTCATACATACCTCGGAAATAGATATTGCCTGGGCTTACAAAATATATATGTATGAATAACTTTCGTATCATCCAAGAGGTGTGGTAGATCTGTAAATTTGAACAAGTAGATCATCACATGACTCGAAAATGGCGGGTTACGTCGGTAGACTTTAGCGGATTGGCTGACGAAGTCACGTGGTATTGATTTATGGAAAGTCTCTCTAGCAGTTGCCGAAAGTAGTCTGAAATGGATACACACGATCCCAGGGTCAGTCTTGCCGCGTATAGATGACCGAAATGGTTACAGGTTGGACAATCTCGGTGTGCAAGAAAATTACAGAAGCATGGAAGGGACATGGATATATATTTTTTTCTTCTTCTTTTCTTCTTTTTTTTACTTCATTCTTTCAAAATTAACTCTGATCTATCTCGGGGAGGGAGATAATTATCTCAGATCCGAGATAACCAAAGTCTGCATTTTCATTGGGCTATTATCTCGGGGTCCGTGATAATTATGTCGGAGTCCGGGTTAATTTTCGAGAAAAAAATCCATGTCCCTTCATGCTTCCGTAGAAAAATGACCACCGATTTATGAATGTCAGAATTGAGCTATTAAGTTTTCTTTAGCCCTAATACATATAAGGGATATCATTTATGGAACGTTGATGAAGTTGCTTGTATTTCACATGACATTTGGCAACTCTATATATCAATATCATATATGTATTCCGATGGGTACTACTTGTGCACCATTTTTGAGAGACCCGTTTCTCTTCTCTGCAAATAAGACTAAATACTAAAAGTATTCATTTCAGTTTATCCAGCCAATTTCTACGTTCCCACCTGGAACCTGCCTTGATTTATCTGACCCCCTTTTCAGTGTTCAAAATCCGAGGGGTAAATTTCACCTACAAACGAGAGACGAACCAATCAGAACGTACATGCCGATTGTGAGTGGAGTGACATCATTCGTGGATTCATATCAGAATCTTTGCGGTCGATGCCTGCCATTGCCATTCATTCATTGTAGGTTATCAGCCTTTCTCTGATCACCGGTTTTGGTTCTGCCTGATGTCAATATTTGTATCTCTGCTCGAGGACTAGTGACATACTATGGACTCTCATCATAGATTCATATCAGATGTCTTACTATTAACATCCTTTAAGAATGTATTGAATCTATAAACAAAGGGGTTCAGGCAGACAGAAAGGATAGCATGAGAGACTTTATTTTATTTTTTAGTTCGCTGGAACATGGTGTCGATTCAAAATACAGTGTACATGATTTTGACGTCATTAACGTTCCTCACTAGATCGATGTTTTATTAAATACTCTTCGGAAACAGCTTTTTTTCGTACGCGTGAACATCCCGTAAAATTGTCACGGAATATAGCTGCCGGGTCAAAACAATGACACCGATGGCAATCGCCCGGATGACGACGGCGAGTCGATCGGCACGCCAAAAATTCTTGGACATGAAACTTCTTGGACAGGAAGCATGCCGACATAGTCACTAAAAATCTGGAAAGACGGACTGTGCATGGACTTATGGAGTACAGAAGTATGTGTGTTAAATCTGTCGACCGCTTGCATTGTTTACCACTTTTCAGTGCGTGCCAGTGACACCATAATACTAGCGTAACAATATATCCGCTAAGAGGAAGTCACAATACGTCATCATAGATTCATATCAGATTTTCATTACAAACATCCTTTACTCTAGAATGTATTGAATTGTTTAAACCTCGCCATGTGCTCAAACAGTATAATCTTGGATTCATATCAGCGTATTTCGTCAACTTACTTTTTGTGATGCCACGGTTTTCTTGTTTCCTATCGACCCATTACTATTGCTAGACCTGACCCAGGTTATGGATTTGTATCAGGGGCATGCGGCTTTCATCCATACTACAGAGTTTACTGATTCATATCTGTACTAATTGCCATGAATCAATATGTAATTTGCTTACGTGGATTTTGCTCTCTCTTTCGGTGAACTCTCTTTGGAAGTTCCCCAAGTTGTGTCTGAATTGGGACCCGTGTGTTATTTTCCATCTTCATTTTATCCAGCCAATTTCTACATTCCCACTTCGAACCTGCCTTGATTTATCTGACCCGCTTCAGTGTTCAAAATCCGAGATGAAGATTTCACCTACGAACGAGTGACGAACCAATCAGAACGCACACGTCTATTGTGAGCAGAGTGACATCATCCTCTATTAGCGGCGTCATTCCTCGTAATGTGGTGTTTGTGATTGATTGATTGAAATTGTAGTTTAAGGGCCGCTTCCCATTCGGATTTCGCGGCCCATCAACTCAATGTTTTATTTGGATTTCGCGGTACATTTCTTTGTTTTCTTTTAATATCTTTTCCAGCGCTAAATATATAAATAAATAAATAAATAAATAAATAAATAAATAAATAAATAAAGGAATAAATAACAATGATAGATTAGCAGGAGACATAAATAAAAGTGAACAAGAGTCGCTATGTACAAGTTCGTAAGTCTCTTTCGGGTTTTTTTGGTTAAGCTATACTAGTAAATATGAGTTCAATGTAGGTCTAATCGCGTGGATGATTCCTTTGTCTTGGTACCCCTTTGTACGCACAAAGCCGTCCAGAAAAAACTGGGAGAACCATGGGCGTCTTCAGGATTTTTCGAATCGACTTCCCTAAGGACGCCCTTGGGAACAGGGTGGGTTCTTCCAGAAATCTGTGCCTGTAACAATTGCTTGGAGTGTGTATTGGGGCACAGGACGGCAGGTCTACGTCCTATATTGTGTGAAAGTCAAAGGATGATATTCTGTGTTGAGGCGTCATTTCGGTGTCATATATGGGGTAGCGTGTCTTTGTGGTTTAGGATTTGGTATTCTGGTTGCTCAGTTCGGTGGGGTAGCGTGTCTGGCGTGGTACAGGGTCGAGTATTCTGGACGTTCGTGTGGATCGTCTGTGGTCTTCATTGTGCTGTGCCTGTATTAGAAAGAATAGAAGAGTTTGTAGTTTCTTGTTTTCTGGTGTTATTTTTTGCCATCACTGGCACTATCGTGATCTAAGTCACACATGATCAATAGCAATAAATAATTAGGTACTAAATATTATAAATAAAAATATTATTATAGTTAAAGCCGATTGTGAATGTTTGATATAACCTCCAGTCTTCTGCCCCTGCATGAAAACCGGACGGTTAACATTCGTTAACGAGGGTTGGAAATAAGGGAACACAATTTGGTCGGAGCTCGTTATTAGGAGCTTTTAATTTTATCAGTGAATTTGTCTATGTTATTGCTATGGCATTTTGATTGGTTAGTGTCCAAATTTGATCAGTCATTTCTGATCACTGACCCTTATTTCCGCCCCTGTAAAATAGTTTTGACTCTAAGCGTGCTACATTTATTCAAATTTGGTCCTAGGTTTATTGGTGTCTTGGTGTAACCATATAGTATTAAATGGTAGAGTGATAGTCAGTCGATTTGATGTAAGCTAGTAAGGTGGAGTATACTTTGTTTATAAGAGGTGGTTTAGGATTTAATATAGAAGCCAACGACAGAGGGACATTTAAGTTTTTGAGTTCGTTTTCCAGTGTTCGGCGATAGAGGTCATGTTTTGGGCATTTGAATATAAAATGTTCTATCGTTTCTTCTTCGTTGTTGCATGAAGTGCATAGTGGTGATGTGTTTTTTATTAGCTTAGATAAGTGAGATTTTAGTCCTGTTTTGCCTAGCCTTAATCTTGTGATGATGCGGTCGTCACGTTTACTGTCTAGCTGGAATCCAAAACTCCTTCTTTTCCCCTTATCTAGAATACTATGTAGCCATCTACCTCGGTTTTCTTCGTTCCATTCCTTCTCCCATTTACTATCTATTCTGGTTTTAATGATAGAATTCAGTTCTTTGGTTCCTAGTCCTATATGCACGTCAGGTGCTGTCTTGGTGAGGCTGTCTTTGGCTGTCCTATCGGCCGCTTCATTTCCCCTAACGTCCACGTGGGCGGGAATCCAAGCTAAAATGGCGTCAATGTCATTGTCTCGTATTTGTGTACATAAAATTTCTATTTCGTGTATGAGGTCAGGTCTGCTGTCGGATTTGGAGTTCTTTATAGATACCAGTCCGCTTAAGGAATCGCTAAGAATAACGGTGGAAACAGGTCGGTTCTGAAGAACCCATTCGAGAGCCTTGATTATGGCGACTAATTCAGTGGTGTATACAGACATATTGTCTGGTAGTTTGAAACCTTCGTGAATGTCAAGTTCTGGTATAACGAATGCAGAACCTGTATTGTGACTTGTGTTTTTGGAGCCGTCTGTATATATTTTCAAGCGATTTTTCCAATGTGTGTCAATATATTCGAGGGCAGTGACCCTTATATGCTCTGGGTTGTCCTGTTTGGTGATGTAGCTATGTATATTCGTGTCCACGTGTGGTGTGATTAGTTGCCATGGTGGTCTATTGACCTTGTCAGTGTCAGAGATACAAGAGATTGGGATGTCGTGTTCTTGGTATAATCGCTCTATCGTGTAACCGAATGGCGCAGAGTCTTTTTCCCATTTCCTTTTAAGGAATTCGTATTCGGTTTTTGGGCCAAAAATTTTGTGGCATGGGTGGTTTTCGCCCTTGGCAATTGTTTTCCCTGCATATTTCATTGACAGCTCTTCTCGTCTTAAATGTAAGGGTTTTTCATTAGTTTCTATTTGTAGACTACATAATGGAGTTCCTTTGAACGCCCCGGTGGCTATTTTTAATGCCGAATACTGGATGCTGTCTATTCTTTTCAGATGGGTCTTGCATGCTGATTGATAAGCGATTGAACCATAGTCTATTTTGGATCTGATGAGTGTTTGATATAATTTGATTAAGCTATGTTTATTGGCCCCCCAGTTGGTACCCGATACGCACCTCATAAGGTTCAGGTCCTTGTTACACCGAATAATTAATTGGTCGATGTGGTCTTTCCAAGTGAGTTTTCGGTCGAAGATCATACCTAGGTATTTGACACTATTCTTAAACTCGATTTTCTGGCCTCCTAGTGATAGCGTGATGTCTGTGTTTTGTTTATTTGAGAATAGCACACCGGTAGTTTTGACAGCTGAAAATTTGAATCCCCATTTATCGGCCCAGTCGCTGACTGTATTTAGTACTTTTTGCATTATACTTGTTAATTTTTTATCGAGCCAGCAGATTTCCACATGGCAGCATCATCAGCAAAAAGTGATTGTTCAATTTCAGGATGTTTTGTGTCAATTTCGTTGGCCAGGCCATTAATCAGGATGTTAAAAAGGGTGGGGCTTATGACGCTGCCCTGTGGGGTGCCGTTATCTAGCTGGTGGTCCATGGACATGGTGTTACCAATACGAACTTTGAAGCTTCGGTCATGAAGAAAATTTTGTATCCAGTGTTGTATCCTGCCCTTAATTCCTAGGTTGTTTAATTGGGTGATAATCCCGTCTTGCCATACAAGGTCAAACGCCTTTTCTATATCCAAGAAAATGCCTAATGTATATTGGTGTTTGGCATTACCCTTTTTGATTGAGTGTTGGAGTCTGGCTATGTGGTCTAAAGTACTTCTTTTTTTCCGAAAACCGCTTTGTGTTTTGTTTAACAAGTTGTTGCTTTCCAGGTGATATTCAAGTCTGTTTTTGACCATAGTTTCCATAATTTTGCATAAATTTGACGTGAGTGAGATCGGCCTATATGACTTACTATCTGATGGGTCTTTACCAGGTTTTGGTATTGGGATAACAATAGATGATTTCCATTTGTTCGGGAGTTGTTTGGTCTTCCAGCTCACATTAATTAGTTTTAGGATTAGTTTCTGAGTGGTGTTTGGTAGGTGCTTTAGGATTGTATACCCTAGTTTGTCTTCGCCGGGTGAACTTTCTTTTTTAGAGTGTAAAGCTTTTCTGTATTCATTGCTATTAAAGTCTCCGTTAAGGTAGTTTTCTAAATAGTCATTTGTGTCATTTTCCAGGATCGTTTCTTGTTTGATTTTTCTGAATTCTGGTTTCAGGTTGCTATCGCTACTGTTTGATGCGAATGATTCAGCAAGATATTCTGCCTTTTCGAGATTAGTTCTCTTTGTTTTGTTTAGTACGGGTATTGTGTTAGTTGCTTTCCCTTGAATGCTTTTTATTTTATTCCATACTTTCTTTGAGTTAGTTTTCGTATCTATAATGTTGCAGAAATCTTCCCAGCATCTTGATTTGGCTTCTTTGACGCTTTTTTCTGCTATTCTTTTCAGTTCCTTATATATTTCATGATCACTCTGGAGGCGGCTTTTTTTGAATTTTCTGAGTGCTTTTTTTTTTGCTGCGATGTTCTTTCCACACTCTCGGTCCCACCAAGGCACTGGATTTTTGTTGGGTCGCTTATTCGTAACTGGAATATGTTTTTGTGCTATGTTTAGAAGTTTGCTGGTTATATTTTCATTGAAAGTCTCTATATCATTACTAACTATATCGTCATGAATTAGACTTTGGCAATCGTTTTGGAAGCTTTTCCAGTCTGCCTTGGAGTATTGGAAGCGTGGGAGAGGGTCTGTCTGTTCAAAATCTGGTTTCATGCTAAATTTAGTCAGGATTGGAAAGTGGTCGCTGTCTAGCGTATCTGGTAGGACTGCCCATTCTGATTTAACTGCTAGTTCGGGAGAGACTATTGTTAGGTCAATTGCAGTGAGTTTACCGGTTCGCATATCTATTCTAGTCCCTTCTCCCGAGTTCAGGAATACGAGGTTATTATCATCTAACCATTTTTCTACTGATTTACCCCTATCATCTGACGTGGTGCAGGTTTCGTCCCAGATTGGATTATGGCTATTATAGTCGCCGCAGATTATAATTGGCGAGTCATATTTTTGGGTGATTTTGTTAAGTTCTTTTTGTGATATTGTTTTTAGAGTGCCAGGGGAGTACAGGTTCACTATATTTATAGGTTTATTATTTTGGAACACCCGTACAGCTTGCCATTCGAGGTCTTCATTTTCTGGGCTCTTGTCTAATTCTAGCTGTATGAGTTCTTCCTTAACGAGTGTGAGGTTGCCTCCCTTTGGGCCGTTTAGTCTGTCTTGTCTATATGGCGTATATCCTTTTATTGCAAATTGGTGTTTGTATTAGCTCACTGTATCTATATAGTGACCTATACATATAGGTCAGCCAATCAATAACGCTCTTGTACGACCCATTTCGAATTTCAAATGTTTTCGAGGTCAGTAACGTCTCTTGTCTATTTATAAGTTCTTTGAACATTGAAGCGGGGCAGATATATCAAGGGAAGTTCGAAGTGGGAACGTAGAAATTCGCTTGATAAAATGAAGATGGTTATTTTCTCGCGGGGGTGCCTCCTCCATGTCTGCATGCAGGTTGTAGCGCTTGGCACGATGACCAATATACAAAGAACTAGATTCATTTTCTTTCGACTTACCAAATACAGTAGAAGTACTTTAATCCTTATGAATTACCTATTATTACTAGTATGTGCAACTCCTAAATCCAGATAATATAAATTACGCGGTAAACTTTCATTACTAGTATGTTACAATCCCGGCATACTGTTCTTGTACATCTGCGATTAAACTGTGGTGCGATTGTCACACAACGGCCTAGATCGAATCTATAGTGTGAGTAATTCGGTATTTTAGCTGCCAGGCATAAATAACATTTAATGGTGCAAGCATAAAAGCATTTATGCTAAGCAGTGATTTTCTGCCCATATTTCAAGTACTTCAATTCTAATTAATGTAAACCTTGCGAGTTTGTACAATTCCAAATTTTACATTCGCGGTACATTTTTCTTGTAGATCGCTCTATACGGTTAAATTGTCACACAGTGGCCTCGATCAACTCCATATCTCGTGTTTTGTGTCTAATTCGGTATTTTAGCTGGTAGGGCATAAAACTCTCCCCATTTCAATCCTTCGAGAACTATATAATAATGGATGATGGATTCACTTTAACCATGACTGTTGCTATCACTGCGACATGCTTATTAGTCCATTCCCTTCGCAAAGAAATTATTATTATTATCATATATAAATATTTTTGAAAGAAATTAAGGTGCGACTTTCAGCTATTTTATGAAAAGTGGAATGGTGTATGTTCAGTCTGCATGTTCATTTATACAATCAAATTCCATATTTCGCGTTTGAGTCATAGTCAGTCTAACATTCTTTATTGATTCTTTACAGTAAACGTATACAACAATCTCCAGAGAACCCTAATTAACGACTGAAAGGAACACAGTAATGAATAATAAAAAGCATTAAAAATATACAAATATTACTAATAGCAAATATCAGTTTAGATACACGTATTTATTTACACGATCTAATGTGTAAATATATGCCGCGGAACCTCCTGACGGTATATACAGTTAATTATTGAATCGGTGCAAAATGATCGCTAGAGCCTCCCCCCTCCCGCCCTCCCGATTTTGTTTGTTCCAGTCCATGGATCTATAGCTGGGTTGTTTGATAAATATATATTTTAAATTAATCTGAGTCATGTATTGATTTCTGATGAAGGACGAGCAAAGGGGAATTCCCAACGTCGCCGTACTTGAATATCCACTATATATAGGAAATTGAAACTTTTACAATTCTATCTCTATATGTCTATAAATTTGCGGTTTGTTAGTTTGCGGTCAACCAGTATGTAGCCAGATTTGATATGATGTATCTATATTCTGGGAGCATTTAATATGTATCCGGGAAGCATATGACACTTCAGTTTTTTATTTCAATCTTTTTGAGCAGCAAAGCCCTAAAGCTCTTTTGAGATATCACACCTCCGCCACTTTCTGGTGTTTGACGCGTATTCAACACAAAGAGTTTCTCAAAGAAAGATTTCTCTCTCTTCCAACCACTCACACCGATGTCCCAAACCTGTACTGGGCGCCCAGAATTTATACCTCGTTCAAAAAGCTTACTGATCACACCTTTGTAATTCGATTTGAATTGTTGATGAGAGTCTTACAGAAAATAAAATCATTCTGAAAATACTACGATTTTGAAAGTATGGGGATATTAAGAACTATAAATTATGTCTTGCGGGAGGGTGAGTGAGTTAGGGTTTAACGTCGCGTTCGGCACTATTTCGACCAAACAGCGACGATATAACTAACTACGATAAGTTGATGCGAACGGACGTATACATACAAGTATCCACCTGGGGTTCTGTAACGCAGACCTCATAGCCCGGCTTATTTCATTGATAATCTCGGCGTGCAACAAAATTACGGAAGCATGGAAGGGACATGGATTTTTTTTTTAAAGTCTGCATTTTCATTGGACGATTATCTCGAGGTCCGTGATAATTATGTCGTAGTCCGGGATAATTTTCGAAAAAAAAATCCATATCCCTTCCATGCTTCCGTAGAAAAATGACCACTGATTTATGAATGTCAGAATTGAGCTATTAAGTTTTCTTTAGCCCTAATACATATAAGGGATAGCATTTATGGAACGTTGATGAAGTTGCTTGTATTTCACATGACATTTGGCAACTCTAGATATCAATATCATATATGTATTCCGATGGGCACTTTTTTTTGAGAGACCAGTTTCTCTTCTCTGCAAATCTCCCTAGTATAATCCGTGGCGTGTCCTACTCCTCCTCCTCCTCCTTCACTTTACTCACTGCACAGCGACTCCTCCTCCTCCTCCACTTTACTCACTGCACAGCGGGTCGCATAGGTGTGGCGCGGGATAGGCTGGGGCGAGAGACCTGGGGTTTTCGCTACCTGAGATTCCATGGGCCAGGCTTTCACCCTACAGTAGAATGGGTCGACTGCGCATGCGCGATGAGTAGTAGTATAGAAAGGACACGCGATCTCCCTATCCCTATAGGTGTGGCGCGGGATAGGGTGGGCCGAGAGACCTGGGGTTTTCGCTACCTGAGATTCCATGGGCCAGGCTTGCACCCTACAGTAGAATGGGTCGACTGCGCATGCGCGATGAGTAGTGCGCGATGAGTAGTATAGAAAGGGCACACGATCTCTCTATCCCTATAAACTAACCCATGGGGGTGAATGAACCCATGGGGGTGAATGAGCCATGGGGTGAAATCCGTGGCGTATGAGGGTCGGCTCATGTGGGTTTCACTTCTTAAGGGTCGGCTCATGTGGGTTTCACTTCTTAATCCGTGGCGTATGAGGGTCGGTTCAGATCCCCTGAGGGCAGTGGGTGGGTTCAATGAAAGCTCGTAAGACTAAATAAAGTGATCATTTCATAACCAGTTCTTTTTCACTCATCTTCACTGGATTTGAAGTAATTATCGATAAAATAGTCCGAGTGATACAACATCATATTTAGACCCTACAACTCGATATGAATAATGGCTTTCGCTGTCGTTGACCCTGCGACAAGAGAGACGAGTACAAATTCGACAATATTAACTAAGGGCTTACGTATGAAGTATACATATGCCCAGGCTTGTATCATTTGCTGGATCCTGTATAAAATGTGACAGATTTTGAAGAAATAAAAACTATTTTTTTCGCAGAAACTTATCCTACATGGCTAATTAAACGCCTTCACACGAAGTTTCTCAAATTTGGTGATATATTCACACGAAGTTTCTCAAATTTGGTGATAAATATTACACAGTGATAGAAAAGTACGCTCGTAGTGTAAAAGATCTTTGACGCCATGTCTCATAACTTCGTGTCTAGTTTCGGTAAACACAGGGCTAGGGCCGTGTGAACATCATGTAATACATTATTTACCGGATATTCATACGAACAAGGTGTAACTGAGACAGGCTCAAAATAACCCCAATTTGATAGGCTATATGATATGAAGGTCTGACAGCTCTGATTTCTTATTCGTCTGGTAAGAGCGACAAGGGCCGATCCACGTTTGTTTCGAATTTTTTGGCACGCATCGATATTAAAAAAAAATCACACCTCATGCCTGATTACATTTGACTTTCTATTTGCCGGTATATTTAACACATACAAATCAATGACCTTAACGTCGTGGCACATTAAGAACCAATTTGATACCGATACGATTCATTTACAGAAGGCTAAAATCCTCGCAGCCCAACAGGCGAGGGTCCAGGGGACACCTAGGCCCCGGTAACTCCGAGTCCCTCGATCGCCGGAGATGCGTCCTATACGTTTTCCCGAAAATTAATGTATGCAGATTATGGTCTATTTTCACGTTTGTTTCGCATTTATCATCTTCATGTTATCCAGCCAATTTCTACGTTCCCACTTCGAACCTGCCTTGATTTATCTGACTCCGTTCAGTGTTCAAAATCCGAGGTGTAAATTTCAAAAAATACCAATGTACGATGCCGCTCTCTGATCCTGCGACCCCTTTCTGTTAAACTAGAAATGGCCGGAAGTAAGGTGTCATCATGCGCAGTCTCCACAAATTAAAATCACAAAGTGAAAATTATGCGCATATGTCAAGTTTATTTATTTGAAATAATTTCCCTTATGACAATGTTTGAGTCATGACTGTATGTCTTATTAGTGCTGAGCTACGGAACTTTGAAAACAGGCTGTCATTTCTCTATCTATATTGTATTTTCTCCTTTTATGCTAACTTCCGCATTTCCAAAAATTAAAATAAAACATTGAGTTGATGGGCCGCGAAATCCGTATGGGAAGAGGCCCTTAAACTACAATATTAATCAAAATTCAATCCATCTTACAGATATAAAAGTCTTGGAATATGAATTATCTGATATCGGCAGGCTTTTAGAATATAATTTGTTTCAATTATCATGATTATTGCACACAATCTTCTCGGTATACTTCACAAAGAGATTATTATAAGGTTTTGTTTTTATATTGCATTATATCCCATGCTATACAACTTCATTTGCATTTGTAAGCTGAGAATCAGTCATCAAATAAAAGACATTCTTACTGACAAGTACTTTTTGCAAAAATCATTAACCGGGCACATGTACGTTCTGTTACAAAATCTGGCTTTCTACTCATGGAACTTCTCATGTTGATAAAATATAATAGGTAATTCAAGTGGTCTAAGTCTTTTCAAAACTTCAAAAACTTTTTTACACAAAACTACGCCTGATGGTGATCAACGCAACGGGAGGTTAACTGGCAATAGCCACTACGAATACACAACGCTTAATAGGTCGACAGCAAGTCCATGGCACGCATGCGCGTGAAATCGAATGCTACCGAATCAACGGCGGACATGGCCGAGCCAGCTATAATCCCTCAGGTTAATCCGCTATACCCCGCTGTGTCGGCATCGTACATTGAACACTTTCATCACCCCAATCTGTGCCTCCTTCCGATTTATAGCTCCATGTTCTGGTTTAGTTATCGAATTGATGTTGGCAGGCATGAACAGTCGATAGAAATATAAGCTGATCGCGCCAGATCGTGCCAGTCAATCTAGTGAACTTCATTTTATTTGTCCATTAGCTTTGCCTTTCAAGCAAGGTACTTTATTCGCTAATCACAGCGCCCTCAATCTCACGTTCGGCTATTTCCGTATTGGCGGAACGAGCTAAAATGAGTTCTGGGGCTAGATTGCAGCGCCCTCAACGAGCAGATCAATTACATGAAGGATGATCACTTCCAAGCAGCTCTCGTAAAAGTCTCACGAGAGCCCATTTAGCAGTATGCGCAAAGACGTTTTCGCGCAAGTTCTGCCTTTTTTCAAACCGAAAGTGAACAATTTGGGCTTGAAAGACAGACTTCTCTTCATCTGAGACAACCCAAATCATTACGAATTTCCAGATCAATATCTTCTCCACATTTGGCCCTGTGACCTAAGTCCCAACTCTGCTTTGTTTTTTCACAGTCTTGCGGACAAGGCAATTTCCCCCCCCCCCCCCCATGAGACCAAACTGATGCAATAAGTGTGAGGAAATTATTAAATTATTAATTAATTATTATTAAAACATTACATGACAGAATAAAACCATATTCAATGATGGTAAATATGTGTTAATTATTTCCTTCCTGTTCATAACTAAATATAAAATTGTTCATAATATTGAACAGTTGAACGTATAAACATGACATACACTGGACGTGTAAATTTCTCTCCACGAACCCAGTCATACGTGGTATCCAACAGTATGTCAATATATTGTTTTATAATTTTTATAATATGCTTATTAAATTTAGACAGTTTACAAGGGCATCTCGGCTAATAATTGGAAGAACTGGGATAACTGTTGATAATGAGACGTTAATTGCTCGGGCATTTGTTGATTGGGCTCATATCCAAGGATGGTGAAGATGTGTTAATTATTTCCTTCCTCTTCGTAACTTAATATAAAATTGTTCATCATACTGTACAGTTGAACTTATAAACATGTATTGAAATGACCACTGCATGTGTAAATAAAGTAAAGAAATAAACTCGATCGCCACGAACCCAGCCATACGTGGTATCCAACAGTGCATGTCAATATATTGTTTTATTTATTTATTTTTAGCCCACCATCACCAGATGGTGGGCTGTTCAAATCGCTTTTCGTCCGTGCTCCGTCGTCCGTCCTTAAACAATTCTTGTTATCGCGATTTCTCAGGAAGTACTTCATAGATCTTTGTCAAATTTGGTACACAGGTTCCCCTTGGGGTCTAGTTGTGCAAGATACCTTTTCTGATCCGATTCGAAAATCCATTATGGCCACCATGCAGCCATCTTGGATTTCCCTATGAAAACTTGTTATCGCGATTTCTCAGGAACTACTGAATGGATATTTTTCAAATTTGATACACAGGTTCCCCTTGGGGTCTAGTTGTGCAAGATACCTTTTCTGGTCCGATTCGAAAATCCAATATGGCCACCAGGCAGCCATCTTGGATTTCTTCATGAAACCTTGTTATCGCGATTTCTCAGGAACTACTGCATGGATCTTTCTCAAATTTGGTACACAGGTTTCCCTTGGGGTCTAGTTGTGTAAGATAACTTTTCTGGTCCGATTCGAAAATCCAATATGGCCACCAGGCAGCCATCTTGGATTTCCCCATGAAACATTGTTATCGTCATTTCTCATGAAGTACTAGATGGATCTTTCTCAAATTTGGTACACAGGTTCCCCTTGGGGTCTAGTTGTGCAAGATACCTTTTCTGGTCCGATTCGAAAATCCAATATGGCCACCAGGCAGCCATCTTGGATTTCCCCATGAAAATTTATCATCATTTCTCAGGAAGTACTTCATGGATCTTTCTCAAATTCGGTACACAGGTTCCCCTTAGGGTCTAGTTGTGCAAGATACCTTTTCTGGTCCGATACGAAAATCCAATGTGGTCACAAGGCAGCCATCTTGGATTTCCCCATGAAACCTTGTTATCGCGATTTCTCAGGAAGTACTGCATGGATCTTTCTCAAATTCGGTACACAGGTTCCCCTTAGGGTCTAGTTGTGCAAGATACCTTTTCTGGTCCGATACGAAAATCCAATATGGCCACCAGGCAGCCATCTTGGATTTCCCCATGAAACATTGTTATCGTCATTTCTCATGAAGTACTAGATGGATCTTTCTCAAATTTGGTACACAGGTTCCCCTTCGGGTCTAGTTGTGCAAGATACCTACTCTGGTCCGATTCGAAAATCCAATATGGCCACCAAGCAGCCATCTTGGATTTCCCCATGAAACTTTGTTATCGTCATTTCTCAGGAAGTACTGCATGGATCTTTCTCAAATTTGGTACACGGGTTCCCCTTAGGGTCTAGTTGTGCAAGATACCTTTTTCGGTCCGAATCCAATATGGCCACCAGGCGGTCATCTTAGATTTCCCCATGAAACTTTGTTATCTTGATTTCTCGGGAAATACTGCATGGATCGTTCTCAAATTTGGTGCATAGGTTCCCCTTGGGATCTAGTTGTGCAAAATACCTCATGCCGTTTTGACTACGCGTTATCAGTGCGAATATGAACTTCCTTGCAAATTTTTGTAATATTTGGAAATGCGGAAATTACCGAAATTGATTAAAATGTTCGAAAATGGTAAAAATGTCAGTTTTCAACACGATGTAGTTAGGGGAAATAGTATCGCACATAAATTATAAAACTATCACCATAATCCGCATTACTTCAAATTTCTTAATATTTGCTTTGCGCATAATTTTTAACTGATAATTCAAACTTATTATCAATGCGCTGGTTAGATGATTCACTTCCGTCCTGTTAATCAGTCGCCAACAGACCCGCGAATTTGTCGGGCGGTCACGCACATTGAACATCAAAGAAAGCTGTGCCCGCTGTCAGCTATTCAGTATAGGCCCAGCGGGCGGTATTGCTGGCCAGGGCACCTCGCCTGAGAGAGTTGTGCCTCCATCTCTTTTAGTTCCATGGTCAGACATTGAAACACCTTACTACAACTGAATGAGAAAGTCATACAATACATAAGAAAGATTCACGTGGAGAATAATGGACTGGGAGACCAAGGCCTAAATCATGAAATGGACATGTCACCGTGAACTTTGACAGCGTGGTTGTTGTAAAATCGTGCGGTACAGAGTTGTCAAATGCTATCTCACAGACACAAATAATACAGAAACTGATAAAGATCTCTGTTATATTAATGAACAACAATCACTGATCATAAGAAGGGCTGGTGACTTTAATACCACCTCTCCTGCAGGAATTTGTCCATCGGCAGTCCGCCACGCTGACTGCGGACCAGCTGTGTTCTCAAGAGACGCCGCCCGTGACTTTGGCTAAAATGTCACCATTCCATTATGTGCAATTGAGTATGTCAACCAATCAGCGTAAGGCTCTCAATACATCCAATTCCTACATTCAGAAACAGAAAGCACATGTCGAGCCACTTGTTCCACGTGCGATCAGCAGTTTTAAAAGCATGATCTCATTCTGGCTGAGAAATCTACCAGTTTATCGCATATTTTCATGGAACGTTTATGAAGAAAATGACAAATATATACAACTATAATTTTGTCAATATCTGTTAGTTTGGCATCTATTTTTTTTCACACTCGAGTTGTCAAGTACCACAGCAACCCTCACTGTACATGGTCATACTCCTCAACCTGGCTATTTTCACGTTAAACCAAAATTTCTACTATTTCACAAGATGAACGCATGAATAGTTCAGACAATGATTCCATTCACATAAAAACACTATCACATATATTTGATTCTCCGGAAAAACTACATAATAAATTAGGAAATAATTATTTGATATGAATTAAAATAATTGTGGGGACTTTCATGCGCAAAAAGGCAAATATTTTAAGAAAAAACTTGTCTGCTAGAACATTAACGAATTTACTTTGGAGGTCTGCAGGGACTTCCACCATGTGATCTCTCAATGTTTGTTTTGCTTGGGGAAGGGTATTTCTGTCAATGTGGCGGATATTATAGACAACCTTGCCTTTAGCAGGATCCGTCCATTCATCGAGTACTGTAGGCTGTTTTATATAATACTGTTTTGTATACGCATCGACAATGCCATACAAACTACCGGTACTAGCTGTTGCTTTTTAGTCGTTTGATACCCGATTCAACCTATCTGGCATGCAGCTCAATAGAATTTCTTCAAAATGTTTTTTTTTTCATCATGTCTAGAGAACAGTAATATTCCAGTGGGACTTGCATATGACGTATACCTATCTCGCTTAGTGGCATTTAAACAAGCAGCACGTAAAACATGGCTTCACCACCATCCGTCTCTATTAAAAGTTTCTCAAATTTGGCGATACATGTCGCATGCTGATAGCGAAACATAAGCGTAGGGTGAAAGATCTAAGGCGTTACGTTTCGTAACGTAACCCGGGACTAGGACCCATATGAACCCATGTACTTCAATATTCTCATGGTGTTTATATGAACAGTCTCAAGCAAAGCTTGACTGAAATACATCATTCGCTAGATAACGAATTTACAAGGAAAATCTTATAGATTAATAATACTGATCAGCGATACGGATTTGACATAACATCAGGATGTCTTGCCGGCATCTTGCAGGGTGGGTGGGGGGTATGGGTTAATGTCACACTCAAGGTCATTTCACTCCCTTGCAGGAATGTTAATATTGAATTTGGTTCTAATGCTGTTATATGAATTAGGACTTTGGATTATGGACACGGAAATTCTTTAATGGACGACGACTGAATATTGAATGACGGACTAGACGCTTGTTTATATTCTTCACAGATAGCAGTTTTACGAACCCATATCGATTGTTACGTTTTATCAATGGACATTTGTTTCTCCGCTTACACATGACGAAGTTTATCATCATCCACAAATAGAAAGTAACACAATGACATCAATCAAGTAACATTTCATTTATTTTCACAATTTCTATCCGATAGTTCTTATTGATTATTTTAATATAGTACATGTATTTTTCTAATCTACGACAGTGCCTGTTTTGTTTTATATATTTATCTGAATTTATACACACGACACAATTATAGTCATTTGTTGTCATTTTTATTATTTTATTAATTAATTTAAATTTTTTGTTCATGTTACTCTGCATTTTTATTTATTTATTTATTTATTTATTTTTATTATTATTATTATTTTTTTTTTTTTTTTTTTTTTTTTTTTTTTTTTTTTTTTTTTTTTTTTCATGTTACTCTGCATATAGCGATTTAATTTTTTAGAATGTTCTTATTCGACTGGTTTAACTATAACTTTCTGTCTTATTCGGTTGATATAACTCTATGATATTTTATGTATATGTTTACTTTTCACTTTTAACACGTCTGTTCCATTGTTATATCTTATTGTTTTCGCCCTCGACCTTCGTGAAAAAAGGTTTTATATGCCTATGAAGTTATCGAGTTTTTAAATAAAGATTATCTATCTATCTATCTATCTATATGGTCTCTAACAATTAACCACGCTGTGATATATGCTGCGTGGGTTATAGACAAACAACTGAACACATCGCCATCTTGGAACTAGGATATTGCACAATGCTTTATAACAGACATGCTACATTCCAAAGGGAGTTATCTCCCATGGACCGACAACACCTTTGAAGGTAGGCGGGTGTATGTTGGTGTAAATACACTACAGTCCTTCTCACTTAGATTTAGAGTCCTGAGAATTTGTTATACCCATGGTCCATAGTTTTATCTGAACAATAATTCCAAATGAACTGATTGAAATAATTGTCACTCTGCTTCATGCACAAACTGTCATGATGAATAAAGTCTTCAATCAATAATCCACAAGTTGCTTTACGAATTGTCTCTTGATATATCGCGTAAATTCTCCTTGCCAGTACAACAATAAAACTTTAGAACATTAACCATTAACACGGCGTGTCCTCCTGTCGACAAATACAGAACAGATAGATAAATATATTTAGAGTCACTGAATCTTTTTTCTATTGTCGACACTAAGATCGGACATTACATTTAGAGTCATTATAGATTCAATTTGGCAGGTGCTTTGTGGTCACGCACAAGGTATCGTCTTACTGTTGGTATTATAGACACACGTCCTGGGACTGGGTTACTTCCACTGGGCTTCGATGACACATTCCGTTCAGTTGAGTTTACTTCTGGTGTTTCAGGCTCCACGCCTTCTGTAGTATCAGTAGTTGGATTGGAAGGTTGTGTCCGATGGAGCATTGTCCGGTAGTTTAACCCCAAAAAATGCCAGTCTCTGGTTCAGTGACAAATGTCGTTTGTTAAGCTCTGCTTTCAGAACGTGTTTCTCGAGAGCTCGTTTCAGAGTCTGGACTTAACGCTCCGCTTGCCCATTACTTTGTGAGTGGTAGGGTGGGACAAGCTATTCCTCCAAGCGCCTCCACTCAAAGTTTCTCAAGTTTGGCGATACATATCGCATGCTGATAGCAAAATACGAACGTAGCGTGCAAGATCTATGGCGTCACGTTTCGTAACTTGTGTCTAATTCCGCTTAACCCGGGGCTAGGGGCCGTATGAACCCATGTACTTCAAGATCTTCATGGTGCTCATATGAACAGTCACAATCAAAGCGTGACTGAGATACACCATTCTCTAGATAACGGCTTTAGAACGATTATTATGGATTAAGAATACTGATCAGCGATACGGATTTTATATTTTTGGAACATCATGATGTCTTGTCAGCATCATTGAAAACTGTTGACCGCTTCTCTCTTGCAGGAAACTAGCCTATGTTTATGTATACTATGATTGTCTTTTTTGAATTTGGTGCTAATACTGTTATATGGATATGGAATAGGTCTTTGGATTATGGACTCGGATATTCTTTAATAGACCACGGCTGAATTATGAATGACGGACTAGACGCTTGTAGTATTATTCCATTTAGCTTCATGAATTGTTCCATTTCGGCGGATGCAAACTGGGATCCATTATCGGAAACTATTTCCTCTGGAAGTCCATGGGAAGCGAACAGATTTCTAAGTACTTCAATGGTTTTTGTTGAAGTTGTAGAAGTCATGGACTTCACCTCCAGCGATTCAGATAAACTGTCCACCACAACTAGGAACATTTGGTTATTTTTCTCTGCAAAATCTAAATGTACACGTTCCCTAATTCGGGATGAAAACCGCCATGGATGAAGTGGCGCTTCTGCAGGGGAATTTCGAACCAACTGACAAACGTCGCAGCCATTGACAATGTTCTCGATTTCCTGGTCAATTCCAGGAAACCACAGGTAAGTCCTGGCAATAGCCTTCATCCTCACAATTCCTGGATGGTTCTCGTGGAGTTCATGCAGGAGACGGTCTTGGTTCTTCGGAGGAATCACCACCCTCATACCCCAGAGCAGACATCCTTGGTCAACAGACAGCTGTTCCTTTCTTCGAGCGTACGGCGTCAAGGCTGGATCCTGCTGGAAGTTCATCCATCCATTGAGTGTGTTTTCCAGAACCTTGGATAAAATGGGATCCTTTCGGGTTTCCTCACTGATGTCTTTCGCAGACACCGGTAACTCTTCAAGATTTGTGAAATAGTTGATTTTGGCTTCAGATGCTAGTTTTGAATCCTCCCAAGGCAACCGCGAGAGAGCATCGGCATTCGCATAGTCTGCTGACTTGCGATATCTGATTTCGTACTGGTGTGCTTGCAGAATCAACGACCATCTCTGCAGTCGCAGTGCAGTTAAGGTCGGTACACCCGTTTTGGGCCCAAAGATTTTGGTCAGTGGTTGGTGGTCTGTGATTTGCGTGAACTTTCTCTCATATACATATTTGTGGAACTCGCGCACACCAAAAATGATGGCAAGGCATTCGCTTTCAATTTGTGCATAGTTTTTCTCGCTGTCCGTTAGTGTTCGTGATGAAAAAGCAATCGGCCGCTCTTCTCCATTCTCCATGATGTGTGAAATGACAGCACCAATGTCGTAAGGAGAAGCATCCCACGCTAAGCTCATGGGTTTCGCTGGATCATAGTGCACGAGCACGTTGCTCTCCAAAAGCTGCTGTTTTGCCATTTTGAAGGCTTGAGCACACTCGTCAGTCCACTTCCATTACACACCAACCTTCAAGAGATCATGTAGTGGTTTCAATTTTGTTGACAAGTTTGGTAGAAATTTTCCATAGTAATTCAGTAGACCAAGGAATGACCTCAGTTCCATGAGGTTCTGGAGCCTTGACAATGGCCTCAACTTTCTCCTCAGTTGGATGTAGACCGTCTTGGTTCACACGATGCCCAAGATATTCGACACTCTCTTGGAGAAATCTGCATTTCACCACTTTAGCCTTCACACCATGATCGGCTAATCGCTTGAGGACTTTTTCTAGAGTTTCCAAGTGTTCTTTTTCAGTCCTACCGGTGATTAGGATGTCGTCCTGGAAACAAATAACATTATCAATCCCAGCCAGCACTTTATCCATGACTGACTGGAAAATGGCTGGGGCACTGCTAACACCATAGGATAGGCGCTGATACTGGTACAGCCCCCTGTGGGTGTTCATGGTCAGGTATCGTTTCGAGTTTTCATCCAGCTCAATCTGCTGATAAGTAGCAGATAAATCAATCTTGCTGAAAAACTTTCCACCTGGCAAAGTGGAAAACAAATCCTCGGCTGTTGGGAGTGGATACTGCTCCTCTGCCATGCTTTGATTTATTGTCTCTTTATTGTCCCCACAGATATGAACAGATTTATCTGCCTTTGGCACAACAGCAATTGGAGATGCCCAATCACTATGTTCCACTTTCTTCATCACACCAGTGCTCTCCAGGTGGTCTAATTCCTTCTTGACTTCCTCGCGAAGAGCGTAAGGAATAGGTCTCGGCTTACAATAGATGGGAGTGGCATCTGGCTTCACTCTTATTGTGGCCTTGAAACCCTTGATAGTTCCTAATCTCGGAGTGAACACTTCATTGTGATTTTCAAGCATCGTTTCAAGCGGTGATTTTTGTCCAACAGCAAAAATCTCGGCCCAGTTCAACCTGATTTGATGCATCCAATTTCGGCATCACCTTCCACAATCACTAATGGTAGTTGAGCAGATTTCCGTCCATAGCTGACTGGAACATGCATCTCTCCCACAACAGGAATTCTATCACCAGTTCTATCTTTCAGCCTAGTAGAACTGTCCTTTACAGGAATATGAGAGAAGTGTTGTCGATACAATCTCTCAGGTAAAAATGAAACTGTTGCAGCTGTATCAACATTGAATTTCAAAGGTGTTTTGTCCAGTAGAACATCAACAGTTAGTTCATCTGTTACCTTGTCTGACTGTGCAGAATAAATGGCGTACAATGTTGTGTCGTCATCAGACTCTGCATCATGGCTCTCTACCGAATGAGCCCTTCCTGGCTGCTGGTCTGATTTTCTTTTCATACAAACTCTGGAAATATGGCCGACAGTTTTACAGTTGTAACAAGTTGCAGATTTGTGCCAACACGAATTTGAGTTGTGATTCCCATCACATCTGAAACAAGCAGGTTTACTGTTAGCTCTAGGCTGATTTGTAGACTGCATGTTTTGACCAGTAAAACGCTTACGAGGTGGTTTATCTTGAGAACTTACCACACGATTCACTTGTTGAGGCTCTGTTTTCAATGACTGCGTGTTTTCAGCTGCCATTTCCATCGCTAGAGCTATATCAGTTGCTCTCTCCCAGGTTAGCTCTTTCTCAGCCAGCAATTTGCGTTGAATAGTTTCGTTTCGGAGGCCCCAAACAAGTTTATCTCTTAATGTGTCCTTCAGTGAGTGTCCATAATCATATGTTTTGCTCAGCTTCTTCAAGGAAACAATAAACTCTGCCACAGTTTCTGTCTCACCTTGTGTTTTCTTATTGAATTTAAACCGTTCTGCTATGACATTTCGCTGCGGTTTGTAATATTCTGCCAACAACCCAGTCAGTTCATCATACGTTTTGTCAGAAACATCATCTGGAATCACTAGTGAGGTCAAGAGTTCGAAAGCTTGAGATACTATTCTGACCAAGAATTTTTTTTTTCTCCCTTTTGACTTCATTTGCTGCCATCCATATTTCTACTCGCTTCTGGTAGTTTGCCCAATCCTCATTACTGGGATTAAATTCCGAAACATGTCCAATCAATGCAGCTACCATGCTGGAGAGATGTACTTTAAAAAAGAAATGGTTTTTTTAACACAGTGTGTCCGTTCAATAAAGTAATTTGAGACCAATGTTTATTCCTTCCAATTTCACACTTGGCCCCGGTACTCCTATTTCTTCACTACTCAGTCAAAATCCTGGCAAAGCGCTGTGGTATCAAACAGCACCTAGTTTTCGTGTATAGTATTTCCGTAGATACAAAAGCATGAATACACCATTCAATATTTCGTTCAAACCAATGTTGCGAAATGTACATGTATCTCAGTTTTCTTTTACGTGCGTTACAGTTCCATATTTCGTGGTAAAATACAATGTTTTTCATTTATCGACGTTTACCGTCTCCTTTGAAGGGGTTCAACTACTGCCGCCAGGCAAATACACAGGAAACGGCGGGATCGTAGCACATTGCGACAGTTTATATTTCAGTTCCAATTACAAGAACAACCAATGTTGTAGATGAAGTGCACAAATTGCACAAATGTTTTACAAAAAGTTGATCAACAAGGACCTTGTCGTTTAAAGATTTTCTTTAACAGTTCTCTACCACAAAAAAAAAATATACTCTGCTCGTCGCCAATGTGATATATGCTGCGTGGGTTATAGACAAACAACTGAACACATCGCCATCTTGGAACTAGGATATTGCGCAATGCTTTATAACAGACATGTTACATTCCAGAGGGAGTTATCTCCCATGGACCGACAACACCTTTGAAGGTAGGCGGGTTTATATGTAAAAACGACTACACAGTGTAAATACACTACACACCCCATGAAAAAAGTGGTGGAAAACGATGGCGGCGTACTGACAAGAAGTCATAGAAGAAGACAAATATACTGATCACATATTTCTAAAAACTTCACATGAATGTGACCCCTGTGATGATTTGTATCGCAGCCACGCTTTTATTGTAGATGTTCTTGTGGACACATTGAATGGCATTGAACATGCGACCCCTAGCACCGGCGTAAGCGGTATTAGATACATATATTTAAAAGTGATGATGTAATAGCTCTATCTAATAATCTGTTGGAAATCATTACTAAACGTTAACCCAACCTGGCCTGTGTGGGGGCCATGTTGTTGGGGTTTTTTTGCTTCTATCTCCCCAACGACATATAGGCCTAAAATTAGCTAAATAATATATAGCCCTCACGAGTATGAGGGCTATAGGTCGGCCCCAGTCACCTCCAGCGAGGGTTTTAGATAATTATATTACGAATCACCCACCTCTGAAACTGCCCAACATCTAATCTCTATCCCCTCCTGCGCACTATTTTAAAATCTTGCGCACTATTGTGAAATAGTAACGAATATATCGCCGTCTGAATTTTCCAGTCGACAACTTTCACTTTACACGCGCCATGTTCAATTGCAAACGGCCAGTACACATACACCGTGACGTCACCAACATGGCGGGTAGAGAGTTGAAGTTTTCGACTGGACAATTCAGACGGCGATATATGCCTCACTATTTCACAATAGTGCGCAAAATTTTAAAATAGTGCGCAGGAGGGGATAGAGATTAGATGTACGGTAGTTTCAGAGGTGGGTGATTCGTAATAAAATTATCTAAAACCCTCGCTGGAGGTGACTGGGGCCGACCTATAGCCCTCATACTCGTGAGGGCTATATATTATTTAGCTAGCCTAAAATGAGAGCTAAGACTCTGGGACTTTGTAGATTATCATATTGGGGTCGTTTTGAGCCTATTTGCGTGATCATGGGTAAATTCAGAATGGCGACTATGTGGGGTACCAGAAAAGTGATGTTTTAGTCAGATTTGTTAAAAAAAAAATCTGCATGGAAAAGTGGGTAAAACCTATTTTATTTCATATCAGATTATCATTTACTAATTAATCCTGCAATTTTTGCGAAGAAAAAACAAAAATACAAATTCGAAAATTCTGACCACCGAAAAATCATCCAAAAAATGCTCTTTTGAAAATGACGTCACCGTGACGTCACCATTGCGGCTATCTTGGAATGTTTTTACATTTTCTTGTAGAGCTTGACCCAAAGATATAGTGATACTCATATTTTATGAAAAGACTTCAAATTCAAATTGAAATAACTTCATACATATCGATCACACTGTCACTATAGTCACTTTAATAAGTCCATAAAACTAATGAGGAGGAGGAGGAGGGAATTTGGCTTAATGTCACACTCAAGTTTGTTTCACTCATATGCTGACAGTCAGTTTGGTTGGTGGAGGAAGCCGGAGTATCCGGAGAGAACCACCGCCCTTCGGCAAGTAACTGATAAACTTTCACACATGGACCAGCTGGGCTCGAACCCGTGCCGATTCAGTGGTGTGAGGCTAGCGGTCACCAGCGAAGCGCCTTAGACCACTCGGCCACCGAGGGCCCCTAAAACTAATGAACTTCTGGTAATACGTATATGTGTATTGATCACGTACATAGTTCTCACAATTAAAAGACATACAAGTGGGTCTGTGAAAATCTGGACAGGGGGATGCAAGGCGATAAGCCATCGAACGTATTCGAGAGACAAGAGACAATGTCAGCCCTAGTGCAGATATTGGCATCCTCCATAATGCAGGTCTTTATACTCAGTTACAGGCCCTGCACTTAGATGAGGGCTGTACACTTTTTCTAGAACCGCCCGTGTAAAATATCGGCCAATAAACGGACGGCGTTTTGGGGTAACACGCCATCATCGTGGGATCTCGGTGTATTTGGATTGAAGGCCCAGTTCATGCGGAGAAAATGCTGAAGGACAAACTCTTTGAAGTCCGAGAGATGGGTGCGTCTCTCAATTCAATACATTTATGGATACAAAAATCTGACTTCGAGACAACCAGGAGACGAAACATACGAGACATTGCCTGTCGCTCAATTCTTTCAAACATGGGCATGTTCGGTGAGGTCATGAATTCACGAGTAAGTGGAATCCAACTCTCCATGTGTATGATTTTCTGTCCAGTTACCCGATTAACCGTTTTCATCAAATGGCAGCGATAACCCGCACTGATTAATCTCTCTATAACAGTATTAAATTACTCGGCGTTTATGACATCTACTGAGAGATATATGCGTAGACACGTATTAGAAACTATTTCGTAAATCTTCACATGCGAAACGAAACATTGAGTTGTCTCTCTTGTTCAGAGGTTTGTCTGCTCTGAATAACAACAGCTCACGATTACAATATTTCTGGGTTACATGGAGTTCCATCCTTGTGAAGCCTCATCTCTGAGGGTCACGCGTTGATGTTGGAATTTCCAAGGATCAGCCTCTTTCTCTGTTCAGCTTCAATACGAGTCTCCATCAATTTAGCTGCAGATCCTGGACGACTAAATGCTCGGACCGCGTTGGAAATACTAGTATATATGAGCCCTCAGGTGGCATACACTTGTCTTCCGGGGCACCACGTGGAATAAACGTCACCTATTATTGATAGACCTGAAACATTTACATAATTTATTTACACACTTGTTTATTCTTATTTAATTTTGCAAATATATGTCCGAATAAATCACCTGTTTATCACTCTGAGAGTTTGTTTATTTAGCTTGATTTATTATCGCAATTCGAGCGCTACACACTTGTCCGCCATGACCGTGGGACAGTGCTGAACCTAACCACGCAGAACAAACACGTCTTCCTTTGGCGCCCAACGAGGGGCGTTTGTAGTTCATTCTCAAGAGAGGAACATGACTCCCTGATTGGCTACTGATCTAATACCGGGACTCTCACTGACAGGTACTCGGGTCCATATATCTTGTCTCCCTTAGTATTGTCCCTTCACCCGTTCGGCTTTCTCAATCACAGATGGCCGGAGGTGGACAGAAACGATGCTGGAACTGTTGGAGTTCATTTTTATGATTTTTTAAAGATCTATTTGTGTGGACAATCTGCCAGATTGGACCCAGGCGATTGATTCGAAGAGGTCTTTAGGGGCATATTATGGCCCGGTGTGGATGCTGAGAATTTCCGGTGGTTACGAGTGTCCGGTTCCTATCTTTTAACCAAGCTAGGACATTTTTCTCCACGTTGGGGTCAAGTGTCCGTCCTCAGTTGCAATAGAAAGGGATATGAGAAGGAACACTAATCCCCAGGACACTCTTAGCCATCACACCGGTCTCTAAGACTGATACTGTTTGAGGGGATGGAAATTAGATTCTTTGAAGAATGTGTTAATATCCAAAGCGATATGGGTCATCAAAGTCTCCATCACTCTGGCTGACGAGATGTATACTGTGTGGAATTCATCCTCAGAGGAATCTCGTGAGAAAAGGGAGAGAGAGCTGAGCCTACAACACGAGCTGCAGGGTCACACAGAATGAATGGCAGAGACCATTCACAAGAACAATGAAGATATGATTAGCAAGAGGATGGCCATATTTTCAGGAAAACCTACAGCATCTTCACTAGATAGCCAGTCAGCACTCTTCAGGAATGGGCGACCCAGATGCAGCTCCAAGATGTTCTGAATGTGTTTTATTTACTTTCTCAATGCTAATCCAGAAGTTTTGTGTGTTCTTGAGCAGATTTTCCTCTAATCCCCATATTTCACAGTTATATAAAAGAATAGGCAAGAGTTTAACTTGGATGTTTATTGGGAGATCACTATTATTCAGGTCCTCAGGTATTGGTAGAATTGCACTATTTGTAGTGTTGTATCACCTATCTGGAAAACATGAAATGTGTTTTTCTTCCGTTTTCGCTGTTGTAGAATCATTATTTTAGTTTTATCGGTATTTATGTTGAGATGCCAGATGCTACAGTATAGTTTTAGTTGATTGTGGCTATTTTCCAGACCACCCCCAGATTTCGACATTATTACCAAATCATCTGCATACATTAGGTGTGATATAGCCTCTTTATGTAATAAGGGTGAGTCATTTTTAGTGTGGTTGAACTGGAGGTCATGAATGAATACGTTAAAGAGGATGGGACTGAGGTTGTCTCCCTGACGGACTCCCACCAAGCTTTCTAATTAGGGGACCAGGTCCGGAGGACCTAGGTCCCCTATTGAAATCGTTCGGATTATTATTCCACATGATTTTGTGTCACAGATATCTGAAGAACGAGCAGGTGGATTAAGTCCAAACTTTCAGGATATGTTCTGGTGGACAATATCTAATGCATATACCAAGTTGATTCTGATTGGTCAAATGCTTTGGCGGCCATCTTGGATTAAGCTTAAAACCTTCATCGATCTTCTCCTCTGAAACCGCTGAACAGATCGTTATGAAACTTGGTACACATGATCAACGGAGTGAGTTCTCTCATTCTATTATTTAAAAAGTTCATCCGTTAAAAAAGATGGCCGCCATCGACCAATCAAAATGGTCAGATTTTTATATAACGGATTTTGACGGAAGAAGTTATGAAATATATGTTATATGAGATGGCGCTCACGAATATCCAAAAATTTTGCTCCTAGGTCACGTGGTTTGGCCGCCATCTTGAATTTTGTGAAAAACTTTACCAATTTTGCAATGGCTTATTCTCTTAAACCCTGATAGATACAGATTTCCAGATTACTTTAGGGTATCGAGAAGCCCAAGATCGGTTGCACTGAATGTAAATGTTTTTGATTGGTTGAACGGTTTGGCGGCCATATTGGATTTAACGTCAAACCTTCTAAGATCATTTCCTCTGAAACTGCTGTGCAGATCGTTGTGAAACTTGGTACACATGATCAATGGATCGAGTGCTCTCATTCTTAGATTTGAAAATTTCATGCATTAAAAAAGATGGCCGCCATCGACCAATCAAATTGGTCGGATTTTCATGTAACGGATTTTGACGGGAAAAGTTATGAAATATATGTTATATGATATGGAGATCAAGATTATGCAGAAATTCTGCTCTTAGGTCCCTTGGTTTGGCCGCCATGTCGATTTTTTTAGAAAAACTTTATCAATTTTGTAAAGGCTCATTTTCTTGAATCCTGATAGATATATAGTTTCCTGTGATGTATCGGGAAGGCCACAGACTGTTGCACTGAAAGCAAACATTTTTGATTGGCTGAACGGTTTGGCGGCCATATTGGATTTGGCTCAAAACCTTCAACGATGTTCTCCTCTGAAACCGCTGCACCGATCACTGTGAAACTTGGTACACATGATCAATGGATTGAGTTCTCTCATTCTTAGATTTAAAATGTTCATCCGTTAAAAAAGATGGCCGCCATCGACCAAGCAAAATGGTCGGATTTTCAAGTAACGGGTTTTGACGGAAAAAGTTACGAAATATATACTGTATCATATGGTGATCATGAATATGCAAAGTTTTTGGTCCTAGGTAACGTGGTTTAGCCGCCATCTTGAATTTTGTGAAAATTTTTACCAATTTTGTAAGGGCTTATTTTCTTGAACCGTGTGATAGATACAGATTCCTAGACTACTGCGATATATCGGGAAGACCATGGTCTGTTGCACTGAAAATAAATACTGTTTATTGGTTGAAAGGTTTGGCAACCCTATTGGATTTAACCCCAAATTTTCACAAATGTTCTCACCTGAAACCCATGCGTCGATTCAAGCGAAACTTGGTACAGATGATTAATGAGTCGAGATCTCTCAAATTCCATATAGACAGTTTCTTCGTGGAAAATAATGGCTGCCATTATATATAATGATATGGTGATCACCAATATGTAAAAACAAATCTGATCAGCTTTTCTTCGCGACGCAAGGGAGCGCTGTTTTGAATAACAAACTGGCTGATTTAGAAACTAATAGGGGTGCTGGAATTCTGTCTTTACTCCGCAACTGAAGGGGCGCTATTCTGAATAACAGACAGACAAGCTTAGAGAGTACAGAGAAGAGCTAGCAGGGCTCCATCATTGGTATATTAGCCCATCCCATCAAGATCTAATTAGGGAGAATTACGTGTGATGTTAAGTGTTTATTATGTGTGGTATGACGCCGTTGCCTTTTCTCACTATTCTCTCGTTTTAGTTTAATAAACATCGCACGAGAAGCCCCCCACGGCCGGTGGACTCACAGCACTTCTATCCTGAAGTCAGGTAGGCCTTCCCCCCTGCGATCATGGGGCGTTGATGTGACACAACATGGGCGTCGCCAGGATTTCTTGAGAGGGGGTCGTTTACTATTCTTACTAATAAGAGAGCCCATTACTCTGATGTCCAGCACAGAAAAATAACATATACGGTCGGGCGCTGAAGGGGGTCGTTCGCTTAGTAAATTCGTCAGAATTGGAATGCTTTGCCTGGGTCATAATCGCTTCTCTCGAACTGAGCCCCATGATTCGCTTCACTCGAATAAATCTATTGCCTTGATAATCTGGACTGGCACTAATCTGATAGTCTCGGCCCAAAGGCTAGGGCTAAGGCTATTCTGAGTATGTGCCCATCCACACGGCCATGCCTTTCAAGGCTACAGTACCAACGTCAGCCTCTGTATGATAATACAGATCTAATATACCGGCATACATGTACATTCCAGATTCGAGATAATTTTATTAGGCCTGAAATATTCTTTTCCATCAGACTCAACTATCAGAATTATGAATGAATTATTATTGTTACACTGTTGAATGTTATCTTTGTCATACTCTGAATGTAAACTAAGTAGTAGAATAAACTGATGGACTGATTGTTTATATAGTTGCTGAGATGATGAGCCTTAGCTTTGCTGCTTGGCGCGGACCTCGGAGAAAGCAAAAAATGAGCGATAAAGAACCCAGTTCTCAGTTTCCAAGTCCCCAACTTTCACTTTCAGACTTTCCAAATGCCGTCTTTACTAAAGTGATGTTCTCTCGCTAAAGAAACATAAGATTAGAATGTGAAGTCTGGGATGGAGCAACACCTGGTTTCAGCGAGGATGATGTTCGTCATGTTAATGACTTAATATCACTGACACCGACATCGTGGAAAAAAATTAACATTTCTAGATCAACTCTCGCCAATCCAGTGTAGAAAACAATAGATCAGCTGTTCTATCCCCTGTAAACGACCCGCGCAACTGGGGTACGGATTCCTATGCTACAACATTGTCTGGCACCCGTTTTTACGTTAACGATCTAAAATCGATGCTACATTGCGAGAACGAAGTAGCCTTTTCGGATTTGAGCCAGAGTTTGACATCGAAGTGGTCCCAAAGTGTAGTCGACTATTTCAACAGTGAACTAAAACCCGACATACTTCATTATTCTGGTAAGTGGATAATAGAGAAGCATGCAGGAATGTTTGACCCATATTCAGGAATTACCAACAACATTTCGGAAAGTTTAAATTGTGTCATTAAACGACTAACTGAGTGGAAAGAAGTACCTGTAGATATTATGGGTTTGAGTCTGTATTACGTTCAAAATTATTACTATTACGAAATTATGCGCGGTTTCGCCAAAGTGGGCAACTATTCTTTGAAAAGTAAATTCCTGCATGCTTCGATTCCTCTTGACGAGTTAGTTTTACCGACAAAACTTGTGGCGCCCGATGACATAATAGACTACGTGAAAAATGACATACTTTTTGGAAACTCAGTAGGCCACAAAACCGACACCACAGACCGCCAAAACAATCAGGAAACAATTAACGTTTGCAAGATAGAGACCGACTCAGAACTGACCAATACTCCGGAAGAAATTGTAGATACATGTAGGGACAATATAGACAAACCACAGGAGACAAACAATTCGACTGAGACGACAGGAGATAATCCAATTTCGTGTGCTAATTCCACTACCGAGAAACCGGAGTTAACATCTAGAAAAAATATGAGTCAGGTCTCGCTTGCCAGATTAACGGTCGAAAATAACGGCGTTTTGTTTGTTAGTCAAATGAAATCTTTTATGGTGGAAGGCAGCGGGGGGAAAACTTATGCTGTAAAGTTATTTCCCAAACCATGGTGCCCTTGCCCATCGACCACTCTCTGTTATCACATTTTGGCAGCGAAACTATCCATTGGGGACTCGGTAGTAGAAGATGCTAAAAGTAGATCCATTAACCTTAGACAGTTGACAAGAAACAGTAGGAAGAAATTAGATAAAAAATCTGGTAGAAAACGACCGAGACCGGCTGACACTGAGGTAGAAATAATCCCCGCCCCTGACTCTGAAGAATCTTGTAGAAAACGACAGAGACCAACAGACTGTGGGATTGATATAATCCCTGGTTCTGACACTGAAGACACTAAGGATAGGGAGATTATCACAAACGATCCTATAGATATTGAGGACTCCATTATCAGCGGTGAAGGTTATCAAAGCACTGATGACACTGATTCTCTTGTTGTCAAATCATCATGGGTTTGTGGTTTATTCACTCACCACAGAGACACAATACTAAACAAGGGTCTTCTTTGTTCGGATACAATTAACGCTGCTCAAAAAATTATATCGAACCAATATTCTAATGTGAACGGTTTTCAATTAACCAATAAGGCACCATTCTATGACGACTCTAAAGGTAGATGGTCGTACAAAATTGCAATGAAACCCATCAAATCAATTTCAGCACAAATTCATCACACTGGAAAAAATCATTGGGTTACTTCTGTGAAAAGTGAAAGAAACACAGTAACTTTATTCGATAGTCTGATGAACCCTCGGAAGCAGCTAACTGCATCCACAGAGATTCAGTTGGCTGCAATTTACGGCGAAGGGAAAAAATATTTCAACATTAAAATGCCCACAGTTCAACAACAACCAAATAGTTATGATTGTGGTTTATTTGCAATTGCAAATATGGTAGAATTTTGCCATTCAGGTTACACCGGATCAGAAAATATATATTATGATGTAGATTTATTTAGGCCTCATCTCGTTCATTGTTTAGAAAAAGGAAAATTTGAACCATTTCCGAAATGTCCTGACGGCTCAAAAAGTATTCTAAATTTTACAGCAAATATCAATGTTAGGATTTATTGTCATTGTGCGTGTGGTTTGCCCGATTGTTTTGATGATATGGTGGGATGCGAAGCAATGAAAGGCAAAAGACATTGCAATGTCTGGAAACACAAGTCCTGTGCTGGACAAACTGAAGACTGGTTTTGTGACCAGCACAACTAGCCTCCACCCACCTATATCATGTTAAAAATATTTATATAACTTCTCACAATTGAACAATGTATCATTTCATCATTATTATTCAATTATTATTATTGTTATTATTATTATTATTATTCAATTATTATTCAATTATTATTATTATTATTATTATTATTATTATTCAAATAAAAAAAAATACAACCCAGTCCGATGTTTCATTCATTCACTCTCTTACTGAAATGTGTTTGTTGTATTGAATCCCGTTCCGTTTCAGGAAAGTCGAGTCGATCCAGTTTTTACATTCACCCCATGCTGAAATTCTGCCGCCATCTTTGATTCTCGAAGTTTTATGCGTGGTAGAATGAATCGACGAATACGGGCCACTCGGGACGCGATATTTACCTGAAAATATACTAGATAAAAGCAGAATTGTATAAATATTATAACAGAATGCATTAATAGTTGTAATTCCTCAGAATAATGCCGTAAATAACGAATATATGTCGGCTGGGCACGGCCGTCACGGCTGGGTAATCGGCTGGGAAGCGGCTGGGCAACGGCTGGGTAATAGTACGACCCCCATAAATTACTTTATGTACAGGTACGTCGAAAATTTGTGGAACTTCAGTATGTTCTGTGAACTAGGCATCAACCGATAATAGCAGGAAATCGGCCACCCGGAATAGATATTTTTTTATTCATGCCAATTTATCTGTATTTTCCGAAAGTTAATCTTATAGAAGCCGTGCCGGTACCCCAGTTACGGGCGGAATCTGCGAGCTGTGACGAAGGGCTGTGTGACGTAAGATTTCTAATAGTGAGGACATTTTCACAGCGAAAATTTGTCCGAGCGCTTGAAAGTTTGCACACGAGTGATGAATATTAGAAGAGCGGACGGATTGTATTGGGCGACCGCCAGGATTTCTGGTCCGTGCTCACGGAATTTGTGGCGAACAGATGTAAATAGATGGATGTACAAAGTACTGAGGTGCGTGCGTGGAGTAGTTTCATAGGTCTGTAAAACAATTTCCAGATGATAAAATTACGAGAGTTGGGAGGAAGGTCTACACTCTAAGTTCTTTGTTGCGCAATGTTTGAGTTTGTTATATTTGACAAAAGAAAAAAGGCCAGTATATTATGTGATGTTTAGCAGAGATTTACAGTCTAATAAAAGTAATTCATGATGATTTTACAAGATAGATATGTTCATTGCCGTAATGAGATCACCATCGTTTGATGTGATATTTGATATTATATTGCTCTTGTTTTGTCACGAAAACTAATCATAATTGATGAGTTCAATTAGATGGAAACATTCACATCGAACAAAATTATTTATCGAATTTGGTAAAATATTGGAAACAAATAGCGTTCAATTTGCACTACTATATCCTAAGTGTTTCATGAATGCAAGTTTCATTTCGCTGTGAAGAAATATTGGCAAAGCTTCTCATGTCCTCATAATCAATTATTTACATAAATTGCCCTACGGATAACTAACATTCTATAAAAAACATGACCCAAAGCAGAATTAAATTTGGAAGAAATAGGCCGCAGCTAAACTTTATTTGTATAATACACCGAAATCGGACCGGATCCCTGCGGGAGCAACATCAACTGACAGCCACTATGATGTAGGCAGGTATACAATCTGGCCTGTCGGATGTTGCTGTTAATTTCGAATTTACCTGTACATAACATGTACCCACCACACATAACAGTGTGAACCACACACTAACAGTGTGGATTTTGCTCCCTTGGGAAACCTCAGGTGAGCCCCGGACTCCTGCAGCGAGACCGGTAAACGATTTGCAAGCTTCCTTGGATACAATGGATAACTCGCCCATGCCCATCCTACGGACCACATAAGTATGGGCCCCATATGTAAACCCGCATATTAGCCCGCAAGAATCCGGCTTACATCAGTTAACAATATGAAGCTGCGACAGTTTATGATGCATCAATATATCAAATCGTACTGTACAAAAACAGAGATTATTGAACCACGAAAGGAAATGTCACTGTATGGACCATATTCATACCTACCTCAAATAACATCAATTTACCCTATCCCTGAAATGAACAACAATTACATTTTAAATTGCTCCACACCTTATGTGAGAGGACGAGTTGTATGGGAGGGAGGGTGGGTTAATTTCGATTAAATTTGCTCTCTCCGAAACGAGGGTGGTTGAGGCCACACGGTTGCCGGAAAAGGAAGATTGACCCGTAAACCTCAAGGTCAAAGCCTATGCCAGCATTGTCACTGACGGTCAAAGGGAGGTCACCCATGTCAGTAAATTATAAAGTCACACTAATGGGGGGATAACTCTCCCCCAACACCTGGTCAATATGAAATAATGTGGCTTTATCTTTTATAGATAAATCTTATTATTAGGCCTGAACGAGAAAGTACATTTCTCCCAAAGTATCTTATATGTGATAGTTCTCCGGGAACGAGTATTCCAGCGCATCATCGTTCCAGCGTACGAGATCAGCTGACAAACATCAGCGTGAAGCGCAACAGTTTTTAAGAATATTTGATTGCTCTTTAAAATTATTGCGGTATGTCTGCAAATTTAACAATCGTGTTGTTTTTCTTTTTTGTTGTTGTTTTTTTTTCATCCAAGAAAATATTTCTTAGAATGTCAATCGTAATATCTGCCGAATGATTGGAAATATCTGTTTTATTTGAATCCCTCCCCTCTAGATCCTCTGTTTATCTTTTTAGCCATATAGGATCAACCTCCAAACAGGGTCCGTCGCTCGACCCTGCCGTAATTCAATATTTTACTTTCCGAAAAAATGCGCTGGCATTCTCCACACAGTTGGTCTTCACCAAGTCATGTAACCATTGACGGAGATTAAAAGTGCGATGTTATCCGAACTGCTCTGTATCGCAACAATATGAATTAACCAGAATTATTCAACTGCAGCGCATTTGTGGGATTCGGCAGACAAAAGAAAACAAACAATCGGTGATTACCGGTAATTAAGTTACTGTTCATCTCTTCACAACAACAGTAGTATATAACAACCCCATTGAGCCGGATTTAAGGGCAGATAACTCTGTTTGAACAATTTTTCCGAGTATATAAAAGGCAAATTCCTTATTATTTATGCAAATGAGATGACGTCATCGATGACGTCACAGAGCTCTCGTCCAATCAGAAGCGAGTATTTCAAATCCGTCACAGAGCTCTCGTCCAATCAGAAGCCGTCTAATCTCCGGCCCTCTCCGGGATAATAGATAGCCTTTATCTGCCCTTCCAAAGCATCAATGGCCTGTACAGGGTCCCCGACAATATCGCCATCTATTTGCCCATGTTAAATGGCAAGTGGGGAACCCTCGGTTTCACCATACAATGAAAGGGTCCTACTGGGAATTGAACCCGGGTCGCTTTATCAAGAGGCAGACACGTTATCCATTAGGCTACGAGTCATATGATACAAACCAAGGTTGAAAATAGCATATATATGTCTACTACCAATGTTAATGTATACGGGGAATACATAAATAGACGTTTTGTGACCTAGGTGGGTCCCTAGTGGACCGATTGGGTCGAGTGAGGTATCAAAGTGAAGCATTCGTGAAGGGGCATCTGATGGGCTGGGTCTGGGGTTGAAATATCGGCATTCTGCGCATGCGCGGTGGCCGAAGGGTATGAAAATAGCCGTTTTGGAGCTAGGGGAGCCACTAATGGTCCAGTGGGGTCATATGAGGTATCAATGTGAAGCCTTTGTGAGGGGGCATATGACTGGACTAGTGGCTCGAGCGTTGTCACCATTCTACGCATGCGCAGACAGGGAATTGTGGGAAAAGGGTATGGAAATAGACGTTTTGGGATCTAGGGAGCCCCTAATGGGCCGATGGAGTTGTATGAGGTATCAATGTGAAGCCTATGTGAAGGGGCATCCAGTCATGGGTGGGTGCATGTAAAATTTTTCCTGAAAAAAAAACAAAAAAAACGGAACACGGACTTTATCGAAAAATCCTGGAAAATGCCTATATGGGGTATGGGGGGTATATAGGTCGCCGGGCTTAACGGGGCTTGCCTATCAATAGAGTTATCTCCCCCTAGTTCCAGGGTGGGTGTATGTAAATTTTTCCTGAAAAAATACGGAACACGGACTTTATCCTAAATTACCGGAAAATGCATCCTGGGAAACCTACTTCTCGACATTTGCGGTATAGGTTGTGGGGTCTCGTTTTCTTAGTCTCGTCAAGACAAACATGATAGGAAGTGTCCCGGCACGAAACGGTGAAATTTTTGAAAAAGTACCATATAGCCCCATATAGACCCATATAGTCCCATACTGGGGGTATAGGACCAATGTTTGTCCCACTGGGAAACCTACTTCTAGACATTTGCGGTATGGTTGTTTGGATTTGTTTTCTTAGTCTCGTCAAGACAAACATGATAGGAAGTGTCGAGGAGCGAATTGGTGAAATTTTTGAAAAAGTACCATACAGCCCATATAGACCCATATAGTCCCATACTGGGGGTATAGGACCATCCTGGGGAACCTACTTCTCGACATTTGCGGTATAGGTTGTGGGGTCTCGTTTTCTTAGTCTCGTCAAGACAAACATGATAGGAAGTGTCCCGGCACGAAACGGTGAAATTTTTGAAAAAGTACCATAAAGCCCATATAGACCCATACTGGGGGTAAAGGACCAATGTTTGTCCCACTGGGAAACCTACTTCTATACATTTGCGGTATGGTTGTTTGGATTTGTTTTCTTAGTCTCCGTCAGGAACCAAACACTGATAGGAAGTGTCGAGGAGCGGGTCAGTGAAATTTTTTGAAAAGTACTTATGCAGCCATATGACCATATAGTCCCATGGGGGTATGGACCAGCCTGGGAACCTACTTCTCGACATTTTGCGGTACATAGGTTGTGGGGTCTCTGTTTTCTTAGTCTCGTCATTTAGAACACGATAGGAAGTGTCCCGGAGCGAAACGGTGAAATTTTTGAAAAAAGTTCGAGGTCTGTCTATAGCCCCATATAGACCCATATACGGGTTATGGAGGTATAGGTCCAATGTTTGTCCCACTGGGAAACCTGCTTCTATACATTTGCGGTATGGTTGTTTGGATTTGTTTTCTTAGTCTCGTCAAGACAAACATGATAGGAAGTGTCCCGGCACGAAACGGTGAAATTTTTGAAAAAAGTTCAGGGAGACCCATATAGACCCATATAGTCCCATACTGGGGGTATAGGACCAATGTTTGTCCCACTGGGAAACCTATTTCTATACATTTGCGGTATGGTTGTTTGGATTTGTTTTCTTAGTCTCGTCAAGACAAACATGATAGGAAGTGTCCCGGCACGAAACGGTGAATTTTTTGGAAAAATTTCAGGGAGACCCATATAGTCCCATACTAGGGGTATAGGACCAATGTTTGTCCCACTGGGAAACCTACTTCTATACATTTGCGGTATGGTTGTTTGGATTTGGATTTGGAAAAAGTTCGAGGTCTGTCTATAGCCCCAACCACCACCAACTCCACCAACACCACCGCCACACACCACCAACACCACCACCAACGCCACCACCAACGCCACCAACGCCCCTACCGGGCGTTGACGGGCGTCAACGCCCGGTGGTGGTGGTGGTGGTGGTAGCCCCCGTGTGGCAGAGCTCTTGGATCGGAGCTCTCGGAGCTCAAAGCTTGCGGAGCTCAGAGCTCGGAAATGACGTCATCGCAGGCATGCGCAGCGTGTGTATGTGTGTGTGTGTATGTATGCCTCTGTGTGTGTGTATGTGTGTGCTTGGGAGTGTGTTTCTTGGATCGGAGCTCTTGGAGCTCAAAGGTTGTGGAGCTCAGAGCTCGGAAGTGACATTTGCATATGACCTCTGTGAGGTCACTCCCGGGGCGCGCAAAGGTTTCCACCGCGGTGGAAACCTTTGCGCGCCGGGGTCAAAGGTAAGTTCCGGTCACGTGAACGGAAGCGGAAGTGACCTCACAGAGGTCATATGCAAATGTCACTTCCGAGCTCTGAGCTCCACAGGCTTTGAGCTCCAAGAGCTCCGATCCAACAAACACACTCGCAGGCACACACATACACACACACAGAGGCATACATACACACCCACACATACACACGCTGCGCATGCCTGCGATGACGTCATTTCCGAGCTCTGAGCTCCGCAAGCTTTGAGCTCCGAGAGCTCCGATCCAAGAGCTCTGCCACACGGGGGCTACCACCACCACCACCACCGGGCGTTGACGTCCGCCAACGCCCGGTGGTGGCGTTGGTGGTGGCGTTGGTGGCGTTGGTGGTGGCGTTGGTGGTGGTGTTGGTGGTGTGTGGCGGTGGTGTTGGTGGAGTTGGTGGTGGTTGGGGCTATAGACAGACCTCGAACTTTTTTCAAAAATTTCACCGTTTCGTGCCGGGACACTTCCTATCATGTTTGTCTTGACGAGACTAAGAAAACAAATGCAAACAACCATACCGCGAATGTATAGAAGTAGGTTTCCCAGTGGGACAAACATTGGTCCTATACCCCAGTATGGGACTATATGGGTCTATATGGGTCTCGGATATCACGCATACACACATACACGCATACACACACACGCACACACATACACACAGACGCATACACGCACTCGCGTACACACACACAAGCATACACATACACACGCACGCATACACACACGCATACACCCTCTCGCAAGCACACACAGACGCATACACACACATGCATACACACACGCACTCACACACATACACACACACACACACGCACACACACGCACACACATACACACAGACGCATACACGCACATACACACATACACGCACACGCATTACACACACACATACACATACACGCACACGCATACACACACAAACGCATACACACACACACACATACACACAGGCGTACACACACACACACGCGCAAGCACACACACGCAAGCACACACACACACACACACACACACACTCAGGCGTATACACACAGACGCATAGACACATACACAGACACATACACACACACATACACACACGCTGTCGCTGACGTCCAAGTTGAATTGATTGTGCTAAAAATAGATCAACAGCTAGCTTGCTATAAAAAGGAAACGGCCTGGCCGTTTCATCAGACACTCTGTCAACCACCAAGATGTTCACTTGTACTACGTGCTCGAAATCATTCACTCGCCGGCACGACTTGCGCCGCCATGAGGCTACCAAGCACGATGGAACCGCCCGGTATAGCTGTACGATATGTAGGCCTACACTGTCGTTTCAGCGCCCAGATCATTTACAGCGCCATGAACGTTCAATTCATGGGCCACCCAAGCGTCCATGCGAAGAATGTGGTCAACTCTTCAAACGACCCAGTCAGTTAAAACGGCATGAGCGTTTGATTCATGGTCCGTCACCACGGCATGAGGGACAACTTTCCACTAAAGAGGCACCCAGGAGGGACAGATCCACTGAAGATGAACCCGGGGAGGAGAATGCAACTGGTGATGCGATCACGGAGAGCCCGCCTATACCCACAGCTCAGAAGAGCCTAGATATCCAGCCGGTCCCTAGCATTACTGTTTCCAGTCATACGCCTGACAACAACGAACATTTTCTGGAAGATGCGGTGGATGTTCCCAGCGATCTCTTACCCGAAGATCATCCAGTGAGTGAGATGTATCGACGCCATTGGTCCATGATCCGACACTGCTTCCACCGTCATCGCCCTATATTGGACTTGTACAATTTCCGACTGACCGACCTCGCCCGTCTACGCAGCTACGTGGAAGCCATCTTCAATGACCAACCTACGTCCTTCACATTAAATGTAGCATTTGGGTACATCTTATGCCATAAGATGACGCGTGAATTGTGCTATTTCTATTCCAGTGCCATCAACCCAGTGTACGACCATCCTTTCACAATCACCAATCGGGCGTCGCTAGAGACGATGCTGGCCCAACTGGACACTGTGGATCCCTTGGAATGGGCCTATGAACAGCGTCCCAACACCAAGTGGATAGTGGAGAGGGTCACCAATGTTACGTTCTTCGTGGTTAAACTGACCCACCACCCCCATCGGATGAAAGTATTCACCCATGCACTGATAGATACTCAGAATGCGCAAACAACTATCTGAGGATATGTTTCCTCAACGGTATCCTGGCCTGCCCGATGACGATTAGAACAAACGGTTCAGAGCGAACATGGCCGAAGATGGAACTTTCTGAAATGGCGACTTCTGATTGGACAAGAGTAGCCGAGAATACATCTAACGGACAGGAACGAATATGACAGATGCAAATGGTGGCCTCTGATTGGACAAGAATCTTCTTGAATTGTAAATATACCCAACGCGGCTCCCCCAGCGTGGGTATGATGTAACATTGGGGAGAATAAACTATATGAAAAAAACTTCTTGTTGTTGTTGTTCTCTCATGTGTCATCCTTGTTGTTGTTGCTGTTGTTGTTCTCTCTCCGGTCTATATCATGGCGTTATGTTAGAGTGTTAAGGTGTAACGACGGGCGTCGACGGGCGTCACTGCATTTCGAAGAATTAGTGACAATTCCATGGAATATCAGAGCTTCTGAGCTATTTCACCAGGGCGTTGAAGCATTAAGAATGGCGTTGGTGGGCGTTGCTACAAGATGACACCTCACACGACGCATTCGCACCGCGGATGGTCCATCTCTACACCAAGTAACATCCTTCACTGCTAAAAAATGCCCACTTTCGCTACTACTCGTACTGATGACGTCACCAATGACGTCACAGATGCTGTGGATATCCCTCAAATCGGGGTCTATACCCCGAGAGCTACAACATGACACCTCCCATGACCCATTCGGACCAAGGATGGTCCATCTCTACAGCAAATACCATCCTTCACTGCCCCAAAATCCTCACGTTCGCTACTACTCCTACTGATGACGTCACCAATGACGTCACAGATGCTGTGGACAGCCCTCAAATCGAGGTCTGCACGCCGAGAACTACAAGATGACACCCCACACGACGCATTCGGACTGAGGATGAAGCATCTCTACCCCAAATACCTTCCTTCACTGCCCCAAAATGCACACTTTCGCTACTACTCGTACTGATGACGTCACCAATGACGTCACAGATGCTGTGAACAGCCCCCAAATCGGGGTCTACACCCCGAGAGCTACAAAATGACACCTACCAGGACGCATTCGGACCAAGGATGGTCCATCTCTACCCCAAATACCTTCTTGTACTGCCCTAAAATGCCCACTTTACTTACTACTCGTACTGATGACGTCACCGATGACGTCACAGGTGACGTGGGCAGCCCTCAAATCGGGGTCTACACCCCGAGAGCTACAAGATGACACCTTCCAGGACGCATTCGAACCGTGAATAGCCCATCTCGACCCCAAATACCTTCATGTACTGCCCCAAAATGGCCACTTTACTTACTACAACCAACTGCGCATGCGCAGATTAACGCGACTTGCACTTAAAAACACACCATTCTGACTCTAACCCACACAAGCTTCACTTTGACACCTTCCACGACCCATTCGGGTCCATAGCGGTCCATCTCTACCCCAAACACACCCACATACCCCCTCAAAATGGCTGCTTTCTATACTACGGCCAGACTGCGCATGCGCAGAGTATTGACAACGTACGAACCATTAGTGTAGTCAAGTGCTCCTGCATGAGAGCTTCAAAATAAGACCTCATACGACACCATTGGACCACCAGGACTCACCTAGACTCCAACACGTCCACCCCGAATGGGCCTATACTCCCATAGCCATGCAGTATAGGCCTATGGGCCTACCCAGGCCTCGGTGAACTTTTTCCAAAAATTTCACCGTTTCGTGCCGGGACACTTCCTATCATGTTTGTCTTGACGAGACTAAGAAAACAAATCCAAACAACCATACCGCAAATGTATAGAAGTAGGTTTCCCAGTGGGACAAACATTGGTCCTATACCCCCAGTATGGGACTATATGGGTCTATATGGGTCTCCCTGAACTTTTTCAAAAATTTCACCGTTTCGTGCCGGGACACTTCCTATCATGTTTGTCTTGACGAGACTAAGAAAACAAATCCAAACAACCATACCGCAAATGTATAGAAGTAGGTTTCCCAGTGGGACAAACATTGGTCCTATACCCCCAGTATGGGACTATATGGGTCTTCTCAAAATTACGTCTCAGCGACCACAGACTAGCAATTGAGACCGGAAGGCATACTAGACCTATTACTCCTGTCGAACAACGGCTATGTAATAAATGTAATATTGTTGAAGATGAAATGCATTTTGTAATGTCCTGCAAAAAATTTGCAGATAGTCGATATGTACTATTTCAGTATGTGGTAAGAGAATATCCGGCTTTCATGAAATTAACAACTGCTGATAAATTTATTTTCATAATGTCATGCCGTGATAGTCCAACAATAATTAATACAGTGTGTTCAACACTCCTGAAATGGTACAGAAATGATAGCTAGTGACTGTTCTTTACCAAAGCTATATTCACGTTCAGATATACGCGTTCATGTATATAGATTACATGTGCTTCTGTTTTGCATTTCAGTATTTTACTGTTCTACTGATTTTATTTACTCTTGTACTCTGCCATATCTGGTGTTCGTACAATAAAATCTTGAATCTTGAATCTTGAATCTTGAATATGGGGCTATATGGTACTTTTTCAAAAATTTCACCGTTTCGTGCCGGGACACTTCCTATCATGTTTGTCTTGACGAGACTAAGAAAACAAATCCAAACAACCATACCGCAAATGTATAGAAGTAGGTTTCCCAGTGGGACAAACATTGGTCCTATACCCCAGTATGGGATTATATGGGTCTATATGGGTCTCCCTGAACTTTTTCAAAAATTTCACCGTTTCGTGCCGGGACACTTCCTATCATGTTTGTCTTGACGAGACTAAGAAACAAATCCAAACAACCATACCGCAAATGTCTAGAAGTAGGTTTCCCAGTGGGACAAACATTGGTCCTATACCCCTAGTATGGGACTATATGGGTCTATATGGGCTGTATGGTACTTTTTCAAAAATTTCACCAATTCGCTCCGGGACACTTCCTATCATGTTTGTCTTGACGAGACTAAGAAAACAAATCCAAACAACCCTACCGCGAATGTATAGAAGTAGGTTTCACAGTGGGACAAACATTGGTCCTATACCCCTAGTATGGGACTATATGGGTCTATATGGGTTGTATGGTACTTTTTCAAAAATTTCACCGTTTCGCTCCGCGACACTTCCTATCATGTTTGTCTTGACGAGACTAAGAAAACGAGACCCCACAACCTATACCGCAAATGTCGAGAAGTAGGTTTCCCAGGATGGTCCTATACCCTCCCATACCCCATATAGGCATTTTTCCGTAATTTAGGATAAAGTCCGTGTTCCGTATTTTTTCAGGAAAACTTTTACATACACCCACCCTGGAACTAGGGGGAGATAACTCTATTGATAGGCAAGCCCCGTTAAGCCCGGCGACCTATATACCCCCCATACCCCATATAGGCATTTTCCAGGATTTTTCGATAAAGTCCGTGTTCCGGGGTTTTTTTCAGGAAAATTTTTACATGCACCCACCCATGGCTGGATGCCCCTTCACATAGGCTTCACATGGATACCTCATACAACTCCATCGGCCCATTAGGGGCTCCCCTAGATCCCAAAACGTCTATTTCCATACCCTTTGGCCACCGCGCATGCGTAGAATGGTGACAACGCTCGAGCCACTAGTCCAGTCAGATGCCCCTTCACGAATGCTTCACTTTGATACCTCATACGACTCCATTGGACCATTAGTGGCTCCCCTGGCTCCAAAACGTCTATTTTCATACACTTTGGCCACCGCGCATGCGCAGAATGCCGATATTTCAACCCCACACCCAGCCCATCAGATGCCCCTTCACGAATGCTTCACTTTGACACCTCACTCGACCCCATTGGACCATTAGTGGCTCCTCTAGCTCCAAAACGTCTATTTCCATACCCTTGGGCCACCGCGCATGCCAGGGTAGCGATATTTCAAACCACCCGACCCATCAGATGCCCTTCACGAATGCTTCTTTATTATCACTCGACCCCATTGGACCATTGGTGGCTCCCTAGCTCCCAAAACGATGTTTTCAGCCACCTTTGGCCACCGCGCATGCACCAGGAAAATGCCCATTTCAACCCGCACCAGCCCATCAGATGCCCCTTCCTAAGATGCTTCACTTTGATACCTCACTCGGCCCATTGGACCATTAGTGAAACCTAGCTCAAAAACGTCTATTGCCATACCCTTTGGCCACCACTTTGTGCAAAGAATACCCGTATTTCAAACCCACATCCAACCCATCAGATGCCCCCTTCACGAATGCTTCACTTTGATACCTCACTCGACCCCATCGGACCCTTAGGGGCTTCCCTAGATGCCAAAACGTCTATTTTTCATACCCTTGGGCCACCACGCATGCGCAGAATGCCGATATTTCAACCCCACACCCAGCCCATCAGATGCCCCTCCACGAATGCTTCACTTTGATACCTCATATGACCCCATTGGACCATTAAGGGCTCCCCTAGCTCCAAAACGTCTATTTTCATACCCTTTGGCCAGCGCACGTGCCAGGCCATTATTTCAACCCATCCCAGCCATCAGATGCCCCTTCACGAATGCTTCACTTTGATACCTCCACTCGATCCCATTGGACTATTATTGGCTCCCTAGCTCCAACAATCTATTTTCATACCCTTTGGCCACCGCGCATGCCAGGGCCGCTGACTCTGTTTAAACCACACCAGCCATCGGTGCCCCCTTCACGAATGCTTCACTTTGATACCTCCTCGGCCCATTGGACCATTAGTGGCTCCTGGCTCCAAAACGTCTATTTTCATGCCTTTGGCCACGCGCATGCCAGAATGCCGATATTTCAACCCCACACCCAGCCCATCAGATGCCTTTCACGAGATGCTTCCAGCTTTGATACCTCACTCGACCCCATCGGTCCATTAGTGGCTCCCCTAGCTCCAAAACGTCTATTTTCATACCCTTTGGCCACCGCGCATGCGCAGGATGCCGATATTTCAACCCCACACCCAGCCCATCAGATGCCCCTTCACGAATGCTTCACTTTGATACCTCACTCGACCCCATTGGACCATTAGTGGCTCCCCTAGCTCCAAACGTCTATTTTCATACCCTTTGGCCACCGCGCATGCGCAGAATGCCGATATTTCAACCCCACACCCAGCCCATCAGATGCCCCTTCACGAATGCTTCACATGGATACCTCATATGACCCATTGGACCATTTGTGGCTCCCCTAGCTCCAAAACGGCTATTTTCATACCCTTTGGCCACCGCGCATGCGCAGAATGCCGATATTTCAAGCCCACACCCAGCCCATCAGATGCCCCTTCACGAATGCTTCACTTTGATACCTCACTCGACCCAATCGGTCCACTAGGGACCCACCAAGGTCACAAAACGTCTATTTAGATTTATTATACACCTATGCCCCTGCCCTATCCTTATAACATTAGCACACGAGTCCAGTATTCTCCCATATTGGACAGTTACTTATTGGACAGTGTATCCTAGCAACGAAGGGTCATGCTCCGCCGGGACTATTTTTTATTTACAAACGAAAGGTCACGCAAGTGCAATAGCAGACGACAACAACATAAACATGGCGAGCGATGACACGAATGTTGGGACTGATCTTGCAAAGTGGCTGTCCGATCTAAGTGGAAATGAACTTGATTTAATGTTTACACCATTTGAAGAGGAAATTTCGGTGCCCACAATCAGTGTTGAAACCAGTACGTCCTCGAGAGATGTTGCAGTTCCAAATGTGCAGACGTTCATAGATTCACAGAAAAAACATGTGAAAACAACGAAACGAGATATACAAAACGTGCAGAGATGGCTATGGGAACAGAAGAGAGAGCCCCGACTGATCGAATTCATACCACCAGAGTTCTTAAACGATTATTTGGCCGAACTGTTCATTAGCATACGGAAACAGGATGGAACGGAGTATGAACCGTCAAGCCTCGACTCTATCAAAAATTCTGTGGAACGACACTTGAAGGATAAAGCGTATGCCATTTCCTTGCGGGATCGTAGATTCCATAAAGCTAACCAAGCTCTGACGGCCAAAAAGATGGACCTCAAGAAGCAAGGGAAAGGTCGAAAACCCCAAGCTTCGCAGGCCATTACACCGCATGAAGAAGAGGTACTGTTTGCCTCCGATCAGTTGGGAAATAAAACCCCCCGGGCCCTCCAGTTCTCTCTCTTTTTCTTTATGGGGAAAACTTTCGGATTTCGCGGCCGCGACGAGCACAGGAAGTTGCAGTTTGGGGACATTACATTAAAATCCGACACAGACGGGCAAGAATATTTAGAGTGGATGGAGCGTGACAGCAAAACAAGAGACGGAAGCAAACGTGACGACTGGAGAGATGTCCCCCCGCGCCTTTTCGCCACAAAAAGTGAAGATAAATCACGCGATCCAGTCGAGTTGTACAAAGAATTTGTGAGTCGAAGACCAGTTGAAGCAAATAGCTCTCACAGTGCGTTTTATCTCACACCTATTCCAGTTAAACGTATCGAAACAAACGACAGAGTTTGGTACTATAACTCACCGATGGGCGTCAAAACACTGGGCTCCCTTGTGACGAAGGCAGTTGAAGCGGCGGGGATAACAGGTCGAAAGTCCAACCATTCGATCAGAAAAACCACAGCTAAAACCCTCACTAAAGCGGGTATCCCTGCTCACAAAATCATCCAAGTCACGGGACATAAAAGCATTGCCTCACTTTCCAGTTATGACACCAGTATGGATTTTGAAGAACAGAAGAAAATGTCCGAGATCTTGAATTCTAATTCCCTGCAGAAGAAAGTCACTCCATCGTGTACGGTCTCCTCGTCGGCTTCAACGGCAACAAGTGAGCGCACAGCCGAGTCAATGCCATCATCAACACAGTCTACTGCTCGCGACGAAGCTGCTCAACCTGGTCAAGTCGGACAGTTATTCCGAGGAGCTATATTGAATAACTGTACATTTAACATTAATCTCACATCCCATGAATGATAGATAATCACTTTTGTATTGTTGAAAATTTGCGCTAAATCCTCCCGCGTGACTGTTCAGAACTGTTTCCCTGGGAGCGCGTGCTGAATTCGTGACCTATTTACCATATGTTGACTGTTCTATATCAATCCGCCATTCACAAATCTGTTACTACGTATTTTACTACGAATGTTACAGGTACTCGTCTTTATGAAATTGTGAATATATTCAACTTTGAAAACATACCTCGTGTTGCTAAGTGATCATTTAGCTATTTAGATGTATAATAAATAGGTTATTGGTTGAATACTGACTGATGTGGACTCGTCCTATTTTTGTGGGGCGAATGTGCGGACTCGCAAGCTCGTCCGCACATCTTCGCCCCACAAAAATAGAACTCGTCCACATCAGTCAGTATTCAACCAATAACCTATAATTATTAACTTGTGACGGAGTCAATATCATGAAACCTGGACCCGAGGTCAGACTTGGCAAAGCAGACCTGACCGAGGCCGCAGGCCGAGGTCAGGTCGCTTTGGCCAAGTCTGGCCAAGGGTCCAGGTTTCATGATATTGACTCCGTCAAAAGTTTATAAGTGTTTTATTATACCGAATTTATTAAATGCAGTGAATTATCGCTATGACGCCAGACTAGCGCATGGTACTATTATTACTCCTTTTCAAAAATGCTGTTTGGCGAATACTTTCTGTCATGCAGCTGTGTGTTATCGGAAATAAGACACACAGATACAATTTTATGAATAGTTCATGGATAAATATACAAAGCTGCTTCCAATCTGACTAGAATAATACTGAGAATTTAAAGTTTCAGAAGCGTTTCACTAACCCTGGGTGTTTTGATACAATGTAACCACTGGCTTCACACACTTCATTCATAAATCCTATTTGGGTCATGGTGAACTCATTGATTGAGTGACATCGACAGCGTAAATTTACTCCAGTTTTGAGATGAGAATGAAATGGATAACTCGGGCAGTGCAGATAGAAATTACATATAACAAATTATTCTACCTCTTGAATATTCAGGAGACCGAAATGTATGCTTACCATCGACGACCGACAGTATTTATCTTCATCCTTCTTTCTCAACTCAGCAAAGAGTTTGAAGAGGAATTCACCAATTAGTTGTTCTTTCGTTATCGACGAAAGAATATCGAAATTAATGTATTTTGCTTGACAGTAGACCCGTAATATTGAGACGCCTGTATAACATTTTTTTGCGTTCTTACTGTCCCTATTTTGTAACAGTTCTTGTAGATTGTCATCGTACAATCTACGAAGCGACCACCGTCAGCCATGTTGCAGACAGACGGTACTTGTAAACAGTGACCACGTGATCACAATATTGACTCCAGACCTCACGCGCTCCGCCTGACACATAAACAGCTGGGTCAGTGATTGAAAAATATTGACTCGTGGCTGGGTACAGTTTGACCAATGAAATATCAGAAAACCCTCATGAATATTCAAGAGGTATAATAAATGCTATTTTCAACCTTGGTTTGTATCATATGACTCGTAGCCTAATGGATAACGTGTCTGCCTCTTGATAAAGCGACCCGGGTTCAATTCCCAGTAGGACCCTTTCATTGTATGGTGAAACCGAGGGTTCCCCACTTGCCATTTAACATGGGCAAATAGATGGCGATATTGTCGGGGACCCTGTACAGGCCATTGATGCTTCGGAAGGGCAGATAAAGGCTATCTATTATCCCGGAGAGGGCCGGAGATTAGACGGCTTCTGATTGGACGAGAGCTCTGTGACGGATTTGAAATACTCGCTTCTGATTGGACGAGAGCTCTGTGACGGATTTGAAATACTCGCTTCTGATTGGACGAGAGCTCTGTGACGTCATCGATGACGTCATCTCATTTGCATAAATAATAAGGAATTTGCCTTTTATATACTCGGAAAAATTGTTCAAACAGAGTTATCTGCCCTTAAATCCGGCTCAATCGGGTTGTTATATACTACTAACAACAACACTCCATCAAAGCTAACGGCCGTTTGTTTGAAAAGAAATCAGCAATGTTTGGTTTTCGAAATCAATTAATGATCACACACATTCACATCTGCAAAGTTAAATACCGCAGTATTTAGTATGCTGATAAGAACTGTTTGGCTGGTAAGATTCAGGTTTTGCGAAATGATCTTTTGGTAGAGGGCTATATGTAAAGTGAATGACGGCAGGGTCGATCGACTGCCAGAAGGGGAGATAACCCTGTTTGGAGGTTGAAGCAGGATAGCGCTGTGGTGTTAAGTTTCAATATCGAGGGCTCGAGCCTATATTCATGACGTACTACGAATGTGTTTCTTTTGAGCTAAGGCGAATTTGTAGAAGCACGTATGTGGCGGCGCGAGAATGAACTTCCACTCAACCACCTTAAAACTGGTGTCAATTTATCATCGTGCAACCATCTGTATGAATGTCGTGGTTTTTGAATGTGTTGGCATATAACTGCATTCTCGTCGTCATTAAAGGACGCTCTTCAAAGACACGGGGTGGAGCTATTAATTTCAGTTCACGAGGAAATAAATTCTTGAAAACCGAACATGGATCCTGAAGCAGGCTAAATAGCTGAATCCGATTTCACACTTGAATTTATCCACTCATATCACTTTATCAAAGTCTTCATTCCAAGTCAGGACTGCCTATTACCAAAAAAGTGCTGTCCGTAAGCAGATATGAAGTTTATTGGTCGTTATCCGTCTCACCCGGGTAGGCCCCTATTTCAAACTTTCCCAGTTACAAAGAATAAACCCATGCAACTGATCCCAAATCACAAAAATATATAGCTTAGGCACGGGAAATGCAGTCCATAGTCCACCCGATCACATCGTTCCCAGTTCACGGAGATAATAAATCTCATTTCCCAGTTGCTATTGAGGACAGAGACTGAATCGACAGGTCCAAAATGGGATAGAAGGCACGGCTTGGAGATTGCTCTGTATCATAGCAACTGGCAATCCGGTGCGCGATTAATTAACATATCAATAGCAAGGCAGAGTTGACTGAGCCACGCCCCAGGCTCCATGTTCATTTGGAGCGAAGACCAGGCAAGTGAACAGGCCGTATTTCTAAACCGGTGTGAAAGATTAGATACTATTTTTGTGAATTAGGCATTGTCTGAAAGATAATTTGATATTATGGAAGATAAATGATCAACGTATTAAGTTTTTCCAAATAGATGAGCTATTTCTTCGAAATATTTCGCGATATTGAAAAAACAAAAGACAGTTTGTGTATGCATGGAGATCTTCGATGGGAACTTCAAGCGTTGAACCTCTGATTTGTTCTTCTTGTAACATTTTTGCTGCTACAATGGAAAAGTATGAACATCGAAATAAACGAATCGCAGACATGTTTACATGGTTTGAAGATGTCCTTGTCCTATTTACGTGATGGAATCTTATTCATTTTTATGAAGTTGTATACTTCATCTGCATCTATTCCAGTATATAAATAATGTCTTGGTGCAATCAACAAGTCTCGCAGTTTCCACTGGGTGGTTTGAAACTTCGCAGACATGTTTAACATGATTTGAAGATGTGCGTGTCCTATTTACGAAATGAAGTATTATTTTTTTGTCATATTTATGACTTTTTGGACTTGTCCGATTTTCTGCATCTGTATATAGATTATATTCTGGTGTAAACAACTAGTCCCCCAGTTTTCAGTGGATAATTTTCAAACTTCGTAGACATGTTTAACATGGTTCGAACATATGTCCTGTTGAGGAGAAGAAATGTTTAATTTTGTCAAAGGACATGGTTCGCTTAGGCGGCATTTTGGCATATACGTGGTGCTATTGACATCGATTAATAAAATTCCCTATAAGTAATTGTGTTTTTATGTACCGGTAACGAAAAGGGAAAAATATATGAACACAATATGTGAAAGTTCTACCTCGACTGTGTTATGTTTATTGTTAGGACATGAAATTGACATCCGAAGCATGTGCTGTCAACGCAGCCAATAAAATGGTGACGACCCATCACCATGTAATGTTGATCAGATCTCGCCATCACCTGTAATAGGTGATGAGTTGGAGTCGTCACCTTTGAATGGTGATGGCCATCACCTTTTAAAGGTGGTGATTTGCCCCATCAAGGATGGTGAGCTAAATTTACACTCATTGCACATCACTCTTCAGAGATGATGCCTATCATTTTTAAAGGTGATTATACAAAAGGGTGATGGCTCTAACTCATCACCTTTTCTGGAAGATAGGCGTCAGCCATCTTGGATTTTCAGCAGCTGGATGTTCATATATCTTGTACTCCAGAACTACTGAACCGATAGACTTCAAATTTGGAGAGGACCTCGACATCGGTGACAGAATAGTTGAGATTGCTTATCATTTACCTATATAATCCAAGATGGCCGCCATCAGCCATCTTGCATTCCCAGTTATCTTGAATTATACGCGCTTGGATCTTGTTCGGGCAATAAATCGAGAATGATTGGACTGATCGAATTCGAACCTGGAGAGTGTATTAACATCGGTGAGAAGACGGTTGAGATTGCTTTCATTTACCGGTGTAATGCAAGATGGCCGCCATCAGTCGTGTTGCATTGTCGAATCTTTACACATTTCTTGTCCAACCGAAAACTCGAACTACTAAACCAATCGACTTCAACTAGCAGATGAACAATGATTGAACCTATCGACTTCAAACTTGGAGCGTGGCTTGACATCGCTTAAAGGACAGTTGGAACTAATCTACTTAAAACTTGGATTGTGCATTGACATCGATGAGAGCACGATTGGGATTGCTTTTCAGTTATCTGTGTTATCCAAATTGGCCACTAGCGATCTTGGATTTTCAACAGTTGTATGTTACCTCGACAATAACTCGAACGACTGAACCAATTGACTTCAAACTTGGAGAGTGGTTTGACATTGATTAGAGGACGATGGGGGTTGCTATTCATTTACCTGCGTAATCCAAGATGGCCCCGGTCAGCCATCTTGAGTTTTAAGTCCTTGGAACTTCTCTGGACAATAACTGAAGACTGATTGAACTGGTAGGCTTCAAACTTGGAGAGTGGCTTGAAAACGATGAGAGGAGGGCTACGAATGCTCTGCAGTTACCCTTGTTATCCAAGATACCCACCATCCACCATCTTGCGTTGACAGCAGTTGGATCTTTACACATTTCTTGTCTGATCAACAACTCGAGAATGATTGGCCTGATCAACTTCAAACTTGGAAAGTATCTTGGTTACAAAAGTTGTTATTGGAGCGCGTTGGTAGAGTGAACAGCATCACTATAGGGAATAACTTGTATTTACCTACTGTTTGGTCGGTGCGAGATGGGTATGGCTGTGCCATAATAATTCGGCAGATATAATCGGAATACGTGCCCAAAATACACTGTCGAGGAACCCTTTCTAACATCTTGAGTCGCACATGTGTCAATAATTTGCTAATGTCGATTGCGGCGAAAGGCTGAAATAGAAAAGAAAATACTAAATTGAGCATCTTGCAGTGGACAGTCAACAGTGAAACCTTTGTTTATTTTCTGTTCATAAAGAATGAAATCACTGCCCATCTTTCTTTTCTAGATAACACAATGCCACGAAAAGCGAGTTGGAAGAGGACGGAAGCGATGAAGAGAAGGTGGACCGTCCATCAGGACAAGGGTTATGAGCCCCCTTCGAAATCAAAGGCTCGACATGACGATGACATGGGTATGCGCCCTCACGAAAATGCACTAGAGACTGAAAAGGGTATGCGCCCTTCAAAAAATGCATACAGATGTTCAGATACCCAAACTGTCAAGAAATGCAAAAATTATCAAACTACCTCTGAGCAAAAAAACGCCCATTCTGCCCCTGAGCACGAAGATATGTCACATTCATATAGTTATTGTGCAAACAAATCTATTAATGGCAATTTCTATGACAACCTATCTCAAACACATCCACAAAGCACCTCTCAAAGCAATTCTTACTGTCCCACTCTCCATCATAACACGGTAGGACAAGGTCCTAATCTCTTACGAAAGGATCCCTTTGTACAAAAATGTGAATTCTCGTTTGGTACGGAAAACGAAGTCGATGGTTCAAGTCCGTCATACCAACATGAAACATTCATATTACCTGAAACAGTTACGGGGTCTGCAAACCCGAACCTTTGTAACACCGTTCATGGAAGTTTCCATCAAGGTCATTACCAATTTCTCGGGAATGCTGGGAAGCAGTTTGTGGCCAACAGCTGCATTTCTGTTATTTATGATCAAATCAAGCATGTGACATCCTGGGAAACAGATGATCTTGACACTGTTCTTCAAACGGGGGATGAATTGTACACATTCTTGCAATCTTCATCAACAGTAGGTGGAACATACCTTCTAGTTGAAGAGTTACCCAATGTGGTGGAGATATTTGGGACAAACTATTACCTAACGCTTGGAGATCCTCTAATAGGATTTCTGTCCACCAGTGTAAACGATACAGTTGACTTTCCCCTAGCCATGTCTATGAGTGAGGCTTTGACAACAGCTCTGTCAGAATATAATTCTTGCTTTGTAACATTCGGAGAAGCAACCTTTGCAGTTATGAAGAGAAAGCACCTATTGTGTGTATTTGATGCCCATTCTAGAAGTAGCTCGGGAATACTGGCACCTGAAGGTACTTCGATCATGATCACCTACAATAATCTTGCAGAAGTATATGACCACTGTCTACGACTGGGAGAATCAATGAATGTACATGAGACCACTCAATTTGAAGTCACAGGGATCAATGTAAATGCTCCAAATGACCAAAGTGTTATCCAACACAGAGGTTCGATTCCGTCAAACAACAGTGAAGAGGATGATGTTATTATTGAAAACAACGAATCCACCCTGCTCTATTACTACCCAGTAACCTTTGACATTTGCAGAGAAATTTGTAACAAACTTCAGCTGTCAAGTAGTCAAGTTAATGCACCACAACTGACCCATTCTGTGGCGATAGGCGATCCATGCAAAACACAATCGATCGAAATGGATGGAAACTGCTTCTTCAGGGCGTTGTCCTATGCTTTATCTGGCACAGAAAACAATCACATAACTTTTAGACAAGCTACTGTGACGCACATGCAAGAGAATTCCACTGATTACCAGCCATTTTTGAGGCAGGGCTACACATCCGTGGAAGAGTATATAACACTCTCTAACGTTAAAGATGTTAACACATGGGCAACTGAGATGGAAATCCTTGCTGCATCCGACATGCTTCAGACAGATATATTTACCTTCTTCACCAGGTGGTTGAAATATTCCAGCTCTCAAATTTCCCGGACAAAATGTGCTCCTCGAGCAGCTATATATTTAAAGCATTGCCATCAATGCCACTATGAAGTTGTATGCTGTGTAAAACAGCAATCAGAGGAAAATGAAATGCAATGTACGGGAGGCTGTTATGTCAACACGCAAGACAATTTCGTTTCATGTCCAAACACCGATAATCTGCCAAGACAAGCTGCTAGAAAACAAAGAGGAAAAGGTAAACGACAATTAGATAAAAGAAAGCGAGAGTTTCAAAGACAGAAACGAGCTCAAGCTAAACTGACAGACAGCGATAAGAAAGTAACAGTTGTAGACAACACTGCACGTTTTAGAAAGCGTTATCACGAGGATGAAATTTACCGGGAAGCTAAGAGAGCTTGTATCAGAGATAGATATCAAAGTGACGAAAACTTCAGAGAATCCCAAAAGGCCTGCAGCATCAGCAAATACCAACAAGATGAAGCTCACAGAGAGGATGTCAAACAAAGAAATACTGTTTCTAGATTACAGAGACTGAACAGCCGTAGAAAAATGGAAGTAGTAACAACCCACTTCAGACAGTCCATATCGTCTGCTCCAGACTACATCTGTTCTGTTTGCAATCGACGACTTTTTCAGAAGCAAGTGATCTTTTGTAACAGAGAAATCTATGCAAGCAAAGGTCCAGCTGTCACCGTCTTGGCAGACAAGTGTATTTCTGAGCAGTATTTACACCGGTGTTCAGAGAATTGTTGTCAAGATTGCAAATATATGCAGAGTCCAGCATCGAAACTATGGATTTGCTTTACATGCCACCGAAAACTTTTGTCTGGAAATATGCCAGCTGAAGCAGCTGCCAATAATCTCCATGTTGAGCCCATTCCGGAGGAACTCAAATGTCTCAATACGTTAGAGCATCATCTTACTGCTTTACACATCCCATTCCTAAAGATGGCTGCACTACCCAGGTGGACAGCATGGCGTACATGGACCGATGATGTCTGTACCATCTAATGTCAATAAAGTCACACATGCTCTCCCCAGGTGTGAATCTGACGATCAACTCATAAGGGTAAAGCTAAAAAGGAAGCTTACCTACAAACATCACTACGAATACAAATATGTGAAGAGAACTCGCATTGAAAGGGCTATTGATTATCTAACAGAAAACAACAAATGGTATACAGATGTTAGTTTCAACAAGGATTGGGTAAATCCGTTGTCATTAGTTGTACAAGACATTGAACACTCGCCTGGTGCCGACCGATCTGACCAAGTAGAAATTTCTGAAGCTGAGACTGAAGAACCTGATGTAAATTAGGAATTCCGACATGGTTCTGCTCCTTTTCTTCGGGTGATCTGCGATGGACAGAAATACTTGAAGCAATTTGCCGAGAAGAGGGTCAATTTGACAAAGCTGATGACCTGGATTGGTCCACAAAATGTGCCATGCTCAGAAATAACCCAGTTACAGCTGCACGGATGTTCGATCACAGGTTCCATTGCTTCTTGAAGGAAGTTATCATGTCACCAGCCCATCCGATTGGTAAGATCATAGACTATTTTTATAGAGTGGAATTCCAACAGCGTGGCTCGCCTCACACACATTGCTTGTTTTGGGTTGAAGATGCACCTAAACTTGACAAAGACACTGACGAAGAAATTGCAAATTTCATTGATCAGTACGTCACCTGCGAAATTCCGTCATCAGATGACGATGAACTCTATGGCATTGTGAGCACTGTCCAGAAACATAATAGCAGACACTCCAAGAGCTGCAAGAAAAAAGGCACACATTGCAGATTTGGCTATGCAAGACCAACGTCTAAACGCACATTTATTTCGAGACCCGATAAAGCAGAAGGCGAGAGCATTGATGAACAAGCAGAAGTAACCGATGAAACAGAGTCTGAATCTATGGGAAAGGAAGAAGCAAAGCAAATTTTGCACAAAATAAAGGTTGCCATTGAAGACAGTGAGAACAGTTTCGAAACGGTTGCTGATGTATTTGAACATGTTGGAATCAGTCAGTCAATCTTTGAGAAAGCATGCAACAAACTTGCAAATAAACCAAATGTGGTGTTGAAACGTGACCCCGGAGATGTCTGGATCAACCAATACAACCCTGATCTCCTCCGCTGTTGGAATGCAAATATGGATATCCAGTATATCACAGACGCGTATTCTTGCGTAGTATACATCATATCTTACATTTCCAAGTCGGAGAGAGAAATGGGGCTCTTATTGGATCATGCTCGCAAAGAAGCACTTGATGGAAGTGAAGATGCCAAACAAGCTATGAAAAAATTAGGTGGCGTCTACATTCATAACAGAGAGATTAGCGCTCAAGAAGCTGTGTACAGAGTCTGCAATATGCATTTAAAGGAGTCTTCCAGGAAAGTCCAATTTGTCCCCACTGGGAATAATCCAGTGCGAATGAGTCTACCGCTTCAAGTTCTGCAAGATAAATGCCAAAGAGGTGATGTAGACGTTGATGATATTTGGATGACAAGTCTAGTTGATCGATACAAAAGCAGACCAAAAGATCCAGCCTTTGACGATATTTGCCTGGCCTCCTTTTGTTCGGAGTATCGACCCATTTCAAAATCTGAGATGTCAAAGGTGAAGCCTGAAAATCGTCAGGAACCAGTTCATGAATTACAAAATGATCTAGGGCATGTACAAAAACGATCACGAACTGATCCAGCGGTTATCAGGTATGCCAGATTTTCGCCTACTACAGAACCTGAGAAGTATTACCAAAGTATGCTTCAGCTCTTTTTACCCTATCGGACGGATGTACAGTTGAAACCAGATCAGTTTCAAACTTTCCAGAATTTCTATGAAGTAGGTGCCGTCAAACATGGCAATAATTCAGTGGAACCTGTGAGGAACATAGTAGATCAAAACAAAGCAATGTTTGAGAAAGATGCAGCATTAATAGATAAAGCAGAGGAAATGCTTGAAAATTGTGGTCCACTGGAAGATGCTTGGGCCCAGATATGCCCGGAATCTGAAGCTGTAAGATTGGAATGTTTGAGCACAAGAAAAGATACCAATGCAGACCCAGATGATGATGGTGATATTCCAGACTTGGTAGAATGTCAAAAAAGAGAGCGCACAATTGAACTTCGCCAATGTGTCATACCAAGGGATGAGGCTCAAAAGTTATGCAGATCGTTGAACGAGAAGCAACGAGAAATTTTCTACACTGTAAGACAATGGTGTTTAAACAAGAGAAACGGGAATAACCCCCCACCGTTCCATGTATTTGTGACCGGCGGTGCCGGCACCGGAAAGACTCACCTTATTAAATGCATACAATATGAGGCTACCCGACTTCTTGCTCCTACTTTGCCCAACCCAGATGATGTATCTGTACTATTAACGGCTCCAACTGGCGTTGCCGCGTTCAACATTAACGCAGCCACAATACATAACACATTTTCCATTCCAGTAGATGCAAGGTTGCCATACCAACCTCTGGGTGACGAAAAGATCAATTCATTGCGTTCCATGTTGAGCAGTTTGCAGATTCTTATCATCGATGAAGTGTCTATGTTAGACCAAAAGCTCTTAGCATACATACATGGAAGACTGCGACAGATCAAGCAGTGTCGCGATTACTCACCATTTGCAAATGTTTCTATAGTTGCTGTTGGCGACTTTTATCAACTTCCACCAGTAAAAGGCAAGAAACTGTATGCTGATAACCCTGGAGAAAATCTCTGGATTGATACATTTTGCATCGCGGAATTGACAGAAATCATGCGCCAGAAAGATGGAGACTTTGCCAAAACACTGAATCGTTTGCGAACTCGAAAAAAAACTGAACCTTTGAACACTATGGATGTGGATGCGCTTTGCAAACGAGAAACGGGTGAAGACAGCGATGCAATCCATATATTTGCAACAAATAAACAAGTAGATATGCACAATCTCGCCAAGTTGCATTCATCTTGTACTGATCCCATATCAATCGAAGCACAAGACTTCTACAGGGACGCAAAATCTGGTAAATTGGAGAAAAAGCAAGGTCATCATATAAAAGTGTTCAACACCAATCTAGCCAGAAGAGTTACACTTGCTGTCAATGCCCGAGTTATGTTGACAAAGAACATCGACGTATCTGATGGCTTGGTAAATGGTGCTTTTGGAACAGTGTCGAATATAGTACAAGATCCTGGGTCTGATTTTCCTTCTTTAGTCTATGTTGTATTTGACAATGAAAAGGTTGGTGTAAAACTGCGAAAACAGAAGCCGAGTCATTCATGCTTACCAAACAAGAGTACCCCAATCACCATACAAGAAGATCGTGTCACAAATAGTGGAGGGGTGAGACGCCAGTTTCCGCTGAAACTTGCTTTTGCCTGCACTGTTCACAAAATGCAAGGTACGACTCTCAAGACGGCTGTTGTATCTTTGAGCAAAATATTCACAGCAGGACAGGCGTATGTGGCTCTAAGCCGTGTCACTTCACTACAAGGCCTCATCATTCAAGATTTCAAAGATTCTTCCATTTACGGGAACGAGAATGTAGAAGAAGCTATCAGGAATATGCCGGCTTTCATCTCTTTACCAATACTTCCAAATCAGCAGGAGCGGGGCGATTATAAGCTCGCTTTACACAACATTGAAGGCGTGAAATCACACGTTGAAGACCTCAGATTTGACAATCGACTTCTGGATAATTCTTTCATTTTTCTGACAGAAACATGGCTTACAAATGAGGACCCACAGGGAATACCTGAGATCAATGGGTTCTCATTTCAACACCGACCCAGACAGCAGTGCTATGATTCATCTGAACCGATTTATGCAGAGTTAAAGCAGCAAATCCATGGTGGTGTTGGAATATATCATCGTACGAACGCACACTGTGAAATTTTGCAATTGAAAGCTTTTAATTTGGAATACCTAGCAGTTTATTTAGCTGACCGAAACATCATAGTTGCTGTAATTTACAGACCAGCATCATACCCACTAAACATCTTTAGACAAAACTTGGTCAAATTATTATCCGAACTTGATACATTCCGAGGTGGTTGCGTTGTAATGGGGGACTTCAATGAGGACATGTTGAAATCTTCATCTGTTGCAAAACTCATGTCTGACCACGGTTTCCTGCAACATGTAACTCAACCAACAACAGAAAATGGTACATTGATCGATCACGTTTACGTCAAAAGGGTGAATAAGGTACATGTTCAAGTTCTACCGACGTACTATAGTTACCATGAGAGTATTTCTGTTGAACTGTAAGAATCAATACCGGTATTGAACAGACTCATGACCTAAATGACGAGGTACAGAGATGGTGTTGCAGAAAAAAAATGGGACAGTACCAATTGACACCCTGGATTTCTAGATTTGGAAAAGACGTGGTTGGAAAGTTAGAAATACTTGTGAATACAAAGATACCAAATACAACGTATAGAAATGCAGATCCAGCATCAAGATCAACAATTAACAAATGATAGTCCGTGTATATTTTATAATGTAAATTGACAAATAAACACGTATTTTTCAATGAATAATTTCACTTCAACGATCGAACTAATGAGTAACGTGTATATGAAGGGTGATTAACAATAATTTGGTGATCTCCATAAAGTCAATGCTGATTTTCTTCATGTAATATTCCTGTCATATGTTCTATTCACTCCCCAAGTACCAGTATTGAAAATCAACAATTGGAATATATATATATATATATATTTATGAGTATGTTTCTCTGAGCATTCGATAAGATTACCTTAGGAAAGCATTCGAATGAGGATAATCACATAATCACCATGATACATATGTTATGAACAACGTCGCATCACAATGTGCATGTGCAATCGTAGTAGCAATAAACATAATTCTTTTGCCGTAATTGTCAAATAACACTACGTGTATATTGCTTAAAACAGGATCTTGTGTCGGAGATATCTCAGAAATGAGCTGACAGATTAAGTCCAAACTTTTAGGATATGTTTTGGTGGACGAGATCTAATGCAAGTTGATTCTGATTGGTAAGATGGTTTGGCGGCCATCTTGGATTAAGCTTAAAACCTTCAACGATCTTCCCCTATGAATCCGCTGCACCGATCGTCGTGAAACTGGGTACACATGATAAATGGATCGAGTTCTATAATTCTTAGATTAGAAAAGTTCATCCGTTGAAAAAGATGGCCGCCATCGACCAATCAGAAAGGTCGGTTTTTAACTAACGGATTTAGACGGGAAAAGTTATGAAATATATGTTATATAATATGGCAATCATGAATATGCAAAAATTTTGCTCCTAGGTAGGATTGCATTATTTAATTAATACACATATGAACAGAAGATTCACATATTTACTCCCCAGACTCGTTGTCACAGGTAATGCCTTCCTGGCAGATACATTTAACAGTCGACAATGAGAACTAAGAACAATAGAACAGTTATCAATTGCTGGTGATCCACAGATGTGCTGAAAGATTTGTGTGTTAAAGACGGACAGGTGCTCGTTTTTTATAAATAATTTGGTTTCTATATGCCGGGAAATCCTTGCCAAATATATTTATTACTAGGATAGGACAAGCATTGGCGCCCCGGGGAACGTCTTCCAGACAACACTCACTAACAAGAACTAAGATCGGTATCTAGATTGGAATAATGAACATGAACTGAACAGATATGTGCAGTTAAACATGGACGACTGTATTTATGAATATGTGGTTTTCTATACCCCCACAAAATGAAAAATGTATCTGTAAAGTAGATATTATGGACAAAAATAGTTATTCTCACCTACCGAAAATACCGACTGTTATATTTAACAGGATTTCTCCGTATTCTGTTATCTTAACTTTATGGGAGCTTTCCCCAATTTCGGTCTCATCACATCCATGAAAACAGTCAGTGACCAGTGCCTGTGAGATAGCCCTTGACTGGAAGACAACCAAAGTAGCTGATTCTAATCTCAGTTATTAAATTATAATTATCTTCTCAGGAAACGAATATATCAGATACATCTATGATTTTTCATATGTTGTGTGGCAAGATAGCTACTTATTTTCAAGTAACGGATTTTGACGGGGAAATTTGTGAAATATATGTTATATGACATGATGATCACGAATATGTAAACATTTTGCTCCTAGGTCACGTGGTTTGGCTGCTATCTTGAATTTTGTGACAAAACTCTACCAATTTTGCAGCGGCTTATTCTCTTGAACCCTGAAACATACAGATTTCTAGGTTACTGCGATATATCGGGAAGGCCATGGTCTGTTGTACTGAAAGCAAATATTTTTGATTGGCTGAAGGGTTTGGCGGCCATATTGGATTTAGGTTAAAACCTTCAACGATCTTCTCCTCTGAAATCGCTGCACCGATCTTTGTGAACCTTGGAACACATGATCAATGGATCAAATTCCCTCATTCTTAAATTTCAAAAGTTTATCCGTTGAAAAAGATGGCTGCCATCGACCAATCAAAATTGTTAGAATATGAGACACAGATTTTTCGAGAAACCTTATCTATATTGCAAGCATTTGTTTTCTTAAACCTTGATAGATACAGATTACTAGGATGGTCTGTTGCACTGAATGCAAACACTAGGCCTTGTGTAGACCTGGTCCCCGGCTCGATGCTGCTCGCAGCTCCAATTGGTATTATTATTTTTCCGCCGTATTTTGTACGCGCATTTTCTTGGCCGCTATTTAACCGATGAAGTCAAAACTTCACATAGATATTGGGGCATGGGAGATCTAATGCATATCAAAAGAAGAAGCCGATTGGTCAAAATCCCCGGCGGCCATCTTGGATTTTCCCTCCGAAAAAGTATTATTTCAAAGATCTTCTCCTCCGGAACCGCTGGGTCGATTGACTCGAAACTTGGTACACCTGATCTATGGATCTGGGGCTCTCAAATTGTGATTTGAAAATTTGCTCCGTAAAACAAAATGGCCGCCATTGACCAATCAAAATTGTCCGTTTTTCAAATGACGGATTTGGACGGGGAAAGTGGCTACATATATGCATTGTGATATGGCGATCACGAATATGCAAAAATTGTGGTGCTCGGTCACGTGGTTTGGCCGCCATCTTGAATTTTGTCAGAAACGGAGCACATCTTCTAGATCCTATATCTCTGGAACTACGAGAGGTACAGCCTTGTAGTTTGTTGCATTATGTTGTCCAGCAGCAGCCCTTTCGGGAATATGTCAACCGTTTTCACCTATCTTCAATAGTTTTTCCGTTATTCTCCATTGTAATTCACCCAAATTTGTCAATTATCCGATTTTTAATGTAACGGATTTCGATAGCGGAAATGACTATATGTAAGTTATGGGACACAACGATGATGAATTTGGTGAGTTCGTGGTAGTTGAACCCGTTAGATCTAATGAATACCCAAAGAAGAAGCTGATTGGTCAGATGCTTTGGCGGCCATCTTGGATTTACCCTAAAATATTTCAAGATCTTCTTCTCTGGAACCGCTGGGTCGATTGACTCGAAACTTGGTACACATGACCTATGGATCTGGAGCTCTCAGGTTACGATTTGAAAATTTGCTCCGTAAAACAAAATGGCCGCCAATGACCAATCAAAATTGTCGGTTTTTCAAATAACGGATTTGGACGGGGAAAGTGGCTGCATATATGCATTGTGATATGGCGATTACGAATGTGCACAAATTTTGGTCCTGGGTCACATGGTTTGGCCGCCATCTTGAATTTTGTCAAAAAATGAACACATCTTTTAGGGTCTATAACTCTGGAACTATAGATGGTACAGCCTTGCAGTTTGTTGATTTATATTATCCAGGAGAAGCTCTTTCGGAAATATGTTAAGCATTTCAACGTAGCTTCAATAGTATCCCTGCTATTCCCAGATGTAAATCACCCAAATTTGCGAATTGGCAGATTGTTCTTCAGTGGTAACTATGTAGGTTAGATCTAAAAGGAATAAATAACGTTTTGCCAAATCGGCTTCCAGGTCTAAAGCTACTGTTGTTGGTTCATTGTCTGCGATATGTGCTTGCAACCCGAGGATTGCCGCTCGCGGCTATATTTATTATTCTTTTTATTCTTATTCTTCTCCGTGATTTTGTAGGTGCTAAATGTCAGCAATCGTCAAACCGATCATGGTCAAACTTCACACACATATTAGACATGTTGAGATCTAGTGCATATTGAAAATTGGTTATGATTGGTCATAGGGTTCAGCGGCCATCTTGGATTTACCCCGTTTTCAGAAAAATCTTCAAAACCCTACTCCTCTGGAACCATTCGACTAATCAACACGAAACATGGTACACATAATCAATGGATCAGGGTCTTTCAAAACTCCATTAGAGAAGTTGCTCCGTAAAACAAAATGGCCGCCAGCGACCAATCAAAATAGTCGGATTTTCAAGTATCGGATTTGAACGGCAAAACGGACGAAATATATGTTACGTGATATGGTGATTACGAATATGCAAAAATTTTGCTGCTAGGTCACGTGGTTTGGCCGCCATCTTGAATTATGTCGAAAACTGAACGCATGTTTGAAGAGCTGTAACTCGCGAACCTTGAGAGATAGAGGCTTCTAATTTGTTGTATTTTATTCTCCAGAAGTAGCTCTGTCACAGATGTACCCTTCATGTTTTCATAGCTCTGATAGTTTTGCCGCTACAGGGGAATCAAAATTGTCCGATTTTCAAATAATGACAAAAATCACATAATTTGACAAATATTAAAAGTTTAGAGGGTTATATCTCCTGAACCTTGATAGATACAGACTTCTGGTTTGTTGCATTGTGTTCTCCAGATCTTAGTCTATTTTTCAAATTGGTAAGTTTAGGGTCTAGCTCTGATAGTTTTCGAGTTATAGACGAACGAATATTGCCAAAAATTGCATAATGTGTCAAAAGTATCTTTGTTTGATATTACACAAACGACGAGTCGGATCGTTCTGATATTTGGCATACATACTCACTGTATTACGAGTATAATGTCAGTGAAATTTCAGTATGATCGCCTTATTAGTTTCAGAGGTATTATAGAACGTGATATTTGAGTAGGTCTGAGCTTATGGCTGAAACTAAACTTAACAAAAGCATACTGTGAGAAGCGCTATCTCCGGACGACTAATTTCCAAGCTTAACTTTCTCCATTCAAGTCTTTGTCTGGACTCCAGGCACCATTTTCTGTACCTATTTTATTGTACTAACATTTCCAATTCGATGAAGGAGCCATCTAGGGCGCAAACAAAGGCCAGAATCGTGTTTCCCACGTGCTGCTGACCAAGAAAAAGTGTTTTTTGAAGCTCTAAATCCATTTCTGAATTTTTGGCATGTTGCCAACAGTGGAGTAAATGAGTCTGCACGTTCCGGGGGGGAGGGGGAGTGGCTAGACGGCTGTTAAATGTACACCATACGTATCTGCGCATGAAATATGGCTACCACAATTGCAAAGACAGCCTAGATACGGAAGCCATCATAACTGCTTGCAGTTCTAGTTATCTTTTGTATTATTTATTGATGGTGTAGCTTTTGCACTGTTATCTATGCCCATCAACATGTTCTTGTCCGCTGAATATCTGCAGATCTATCAAGTCGGGCCTGACCAGACTTTGGTGAGAGCTTCCTGAATTCCTGAATGTTGACAGATGAAATGATTAGATTTTCAGATGGCTATGATAATTTCATGATTTTTAATTTTTTTAAATTTTTTAATTTATTGATGGCTTGGCTTTTGCACTGTTATCTATGCCCATCTGGATCCCTTGGTTGCATGTTTCGTTGTGAATTTTGAAGATTCCCGGATACAAGAAAGCCTGGTCCATTCATGATTCTCATTGAATGAAGGACAACATTTTTCCTAAATTTTGCTATTAAATCATTCTATTCTACATCATATGATTTATTCTAAAACTTTTGCATGAACCATATTTGTGTCCACACATTTAATTGGTACAACATAATGCTTCAATTTTTGTCACCAAACATGTTACTGTACCTTGGAAATTATGTAAAACGAGTGATTAGGAGAGCCCATTTTTAGCCTGACTGTGTGCAATTTTGAATCAGTTTGCATACCTGGAGCTTATGCCCCCCCCCCCCCCCCAAATAATGATGAGGGTGGACCTGTGTCAATAAGTGTGTTTACTTGTTATCACACTTGTGCAATGCATAAATTGCCACTGATAAAGCTACACTTCCTTGCATGCTGTAATCCCAGCACATGAAACCGAAGTCTGTTATATACGGTATGCAGGGATTTTTTACAGGTTCCGATCCCAAACTCACAGTTCCTTTTCGTAATTCATTATTGAGGGTCCAATTTTTTTAAGTGAATTTCGGCGCAAAGAGCCTGTGATCAATCACAAAACAGAGGTTTATTAACATGAAATTCAATACCCAGCTATGCAATCGGATCGATTCTGAGACTTCCAGAAACTATTTCTAGGAGTATTTCCTTCAGAAATCCTTTTAAATTGAACAACAACAACACTTTAGTTTTTTGCTTCATTTGAGTTTTGGGTGCCCATATATTTTCCAAAACTAAACTGGCTCTAGATGCAGCGCTGATCCTACTCGACTAAAAAAAAACAGGCTGAGGGGTCCATGCACCTTTTAGGTGCTTGCCTGCAATTCATGTTAAATGGAACAGCCCTGATTGAAAATGAATAACAGAGGCGGTACCTTTAACCCTTTGAACCCGGGAGTTTCCATGTCTATTAACACCTGACCCTGAGCTTCCCGATAAAATAGGGATACAAATGAGAATTTTGTCATATGCATAATCTAAACAGCGTTGCTAACCCCCTCGGGACTCTACAAGTGACAGAGGATCCATTTTGGACTTGGGCAACCAATCTAAATCTGTGGACCGAATACGACTTAAAACATTAATCTGATTGGCTGAATAGTCGGTTCTGACGTCACAGGCCGCTTCTCGGGTATATACATTATATAAATAGGCCGCTACAGCGACTTCTTGAGTTCAAAGGGTTCAGACTAACTAAGTTTAATGAGATGGGGAGATTTGACTCAATGTCACGCTCAAGGTAGCTTCACTCATATGGTGACAGTCAGTTTGGTTGGTGGAGGAAGCCTGAGTACCCAGAGAGAACCACCGCTCGTCGGCAAGTAACTGACAAACTTCCACACATGGACCAGCTGGGCTCAAACCCGTGCCGGTTCAAAGATGTGATGCCTGAGTTTAATGGTCACAAGCTTTCACAGAGAGTGCATATCTGCTTCATCAGGTGAACATTCACATGGTGAAGCAGATGTCCACTATCTGTGAAATCTTGTGATCATTAAACTTAGTTAGTCTTAAAGGTGCCACTCTTGTTTTTACCCCTCGACCAAATTTAGCTTGGGATATTGTTGTCATCTGACTGCCCATCTGTGTTTTCTCATCACCGCCATAATATCTCAAACAACTATATCTAGGTGCACCAAAGTAACACCACACATGATGCATGTTGTTTTCTGTTCAGCTCTGATGGACAATATCTCTCTGGGAAATTTTGATTGGCTGAAAGTGTTGAAGTATCACATCGAGATCAAGACAGTCCTACGGGCAAAGACGGAGATGTCTGACGATGGTTCAACTTCCTCCAAAGTTTCTACACCGGCTACACCCTTGAGAAAGGTGAAACCAGGCATGGAGAGAATACCTGGTAAAGTCTATCAACCTTAAAATTCATCTTCTACTAATTTCATTCTTTAATATCCTTTAATATATATTTTTTCCTCAGCAAGATAAAACTGTTAACCTTGTATGCGTGAGATATGAGAAGAAACATTTTGATATTGCTGCAATAGTATTTGTATGTTCGTGAGCATCTAAAAAATTTGTAAAAAACTGCAATGAATCGGAGGATGATCAGATTATTTAAGTTTTAACAATGTCACAGTTTAATCAGTTGTCTATTAGAAGTTTACTGGGTATTTTGGATAAGGATAACATGATCTCAGGGATTCATAGAAGTCAAAATTTTTACTACCCAATATAAAATATTTTACGGCCCACCCACAAGTTGATGTTGAGTTTTTCAATGTTTTTACCACCCTACCAATTAAGATATGAACAATAGTTTCTGTAGTACTAAGGTGAGCTATCTGATGTGATGTGGATAATGGTCATCTGAATGACAAAAAAAACCACATGTTCTGTATTGTAATGTAACTTGCTCACTTATTTTATTAGATTTCATTTTTTTGGACCTCATGTTTCTAGCAACAACAACAGCAGTAAGAGATCACAAACTATCATAAACATTCAAAGATAATTATCATACAACGCTTTCAAGAGATGCTATAATATCCTTACATCATCAGCGGATTTTCACGTAAGATAGGTAGCAGCTGTCAAGCAGAATGATGTCTTGAACTTGGACTTCTACTTTACGTCCATCGCATGGTTGCCGTTGAACTTCGGAACAAAGGAACTGTCAAAAATCCCGCCACCTCTCGTGGAGCTATATTTACCTTGGCCCCGGTAATTATGCCCCCCCTCTAACTAGAGGGGGGGCATATAGCGATCGCTTTGTCCGTCCGTCCGTCGTGCCGTCCGAATTTCTTGTCCGGGCAATATCTCGGTTAATATTTGATGGACAGGATCGAAACTTGCATGGAATGTGGCCAGTGGCTCGTAGTTGTGCAGCGTGGAGTTTTTTCCGAGTTCCGGTATAATTTTCAAGAGTTATGGCCCTTTTGCTGAAATCTCTGTGAATGGGACTTGTCCGGGCTGGATCTTGGTTAATATTGTATGGACAATTATGAAATTTGCAGGATATGTTGTCAGTGCCCTGTAGTTGTGCAGCGTGAAGTTTCTCCGCGTTTCGCATATATTTTCAAGAGTTATGACCCTTTGTTCCTGAATTCTTCGTGAATTGGGACTTGTCCGGGCTGGATCTCGGTTAATATTGTATGGACAATTATGAAATTTGCAGGATATGTTGTCAGTGCCCTGTAGTTGTGCAGCGTGAAGTTTCTCCGTGTTTCGCATATATTTTCAAGAGTTATGGCCCTTTTTTCTTCAAATTTGTGTGAATTGGGACTTGTCCGGGCTGGATCTCGGTTAATATTGTATGGACAATTATGAAATTTGCAGGATATGTGGTCAGTGCCCTGTAGTTGTGCAGCGTGAAGTTTCTCCACATTTCGCGTATATTTTCAACAGTTATGGCCCTTTTTTCTTCAAATCTTTGAGACTTGTAGGGCTGGATCTCGGGTAATATTTTATGGACAAGTATGAAATTTGCATGATATGTGGTCAGTGACCCATTGGTGTGCAGCGTGAAGTTTCTCTGCTTTCGGTTATATTTTCAAGAGTTATGGCCCTTTGTTTATCAAACGTAAAGTGAATGGGATATATTCATTTGTCCAGGCTGGATCTCAGTCCATAACCGATTTGGACCAGAAAAATGGCTATATTATATGTTATCCTACATTCCAAAGCAGACAACATAGGTCCTGAAGTTAAAGTATGAAATTGCCCCAAAAAGAGTGAATTGGGTGCAAAATTCAAAGTTCACTGATCGCTTCATAATTTCACCACAATATACTCCCAAGGAATGTAGGTCTCATAACCAGGTCACATTTTCGGATTTGGCGAAAGCCCTGGCGACCATCTTGCATCGAAACATCGTATTATCACTTGTTGGCTGATACTTGGAATATGTATTATGTGAGGCATGGCAAAAAAAGTGACAGAAACAGAATTTTTTTAATTATCCAAATTAGGCCTCCACCAACCAATAAACAACAGAACAATGGCGGGGCAGTGTCGGATTAAAGCGGAACGGGGGGCATACAATTGAGCAATCTCTGATTGCTTCCTTCCTGTGTTTCTTGATGCTCATTGGCTAACGTATTCTGATTATGCGAAGTCATTGAATCGGCAATTCCCGGTCCCGAAAATTAATCTCCGAAACCATATTTTTTGCTTCCCGTCGAGTATTGATAGTAACTGAGAGCCTATGGTGAGTTTAATCGGCAAGAACTCGCGGAGACGGAAATTATTTCTAGAACTGGAAATACCCAAACGTTCGAAGACAAATTGTCGAAGGATCGGCGATGATTTTCACATCACTGAAATAATTTGCACCATTTCGAGTATTGAGTTTTCGTCAAAAAACATTGAGTATTTCTTGTCCAAAACGTACACTTTTGATTTTTTTGCTGTCTATATTCAGTTTTTACCCCTCGGCCAATTTTGGCCATGGGGTATTGTCGTCGTCTTGTACGTCCGTATGCCCGTACGTCCGTACGTGAGCGAGATAGCCGGAGAACGGTTCCACTGAAGAATTCCAAATTTGGTATGCTTATTTACCTAGTCAAGGACCAGAAGCCTATTGAATTGGGACCTGATTGGGTGAAAACTTCGGCGGCCATCTTTAATTTTATGCAAAATGGATAATGATCCATATCTCGGAAACCATTCAAGTGTTCAATACGAAAGTTGGTATACATCATCGATACATCAAGCAACTTTCAATGAATTACCAAACCGGCTTTTCTGATTAGCTGGAAATCCTGGAGGCCATCTTTAATTTACGCGAAATCGATAATGATACATATCTCTGTTACCATTCAGTTGTTTTATATGAAAGTTGGTATACATCATCGATACATCCAGATACTTTGAATCAGGACCTGATTGACGAAAAACCATGGCGGCCATCTTTAATTTATGCAAAAACTTTAATGATATATATCTCTGATCCAATTTAAGTGTTCTATACCAAACTTGGTATACAGTATCGATGTATCAAGAGACTTGCAATGAATAACCACATCAGTTCCTCTGAGTGGGGGGAAGGATGGGCGGCCATCTTTAATTTATGCAAAATCATTAATGATCTTGTTCTCTGATACCGTTCAAGTGCTCGATGTAATATCTGGTATACATCATCGATGCATCAAGAGACTTACGACAAATGACAGTTCTGGTTTCTCTGATTGAGCGGAAACCTTGGTGGCCATCTTTAATTTATGCCATATCTTTAATGATGTATATCTCTGATACCATTTCAGTGTTCTATACGAAACTTGGTATACAGCATCAATGTATCAAGAGACTTTCAATGAATAACCACATCAGTTCCTCTGAGTGGCGGGAAGGATGGGCGGCCATCTTTAATCTATGCAAAATCATTAATGATCTCTATCTCTGATACCGTTCAAATGCTCGATGTAAAATTTGGTATACATCATGGATGCATCAAGAAACTTATGTAATGAATACCGGTTTCTCTGATTGGGCGGAAATCTTAGGGGCCATTTCTAATTGCAAAATTTTTGATAATCTGTATATTTGTGACTGCTTGGTGTTCCTGACAGCTTGGTTCAAATTGAATACATTATGAATGTACCCAGAGCCGAGAGGTTTTTTGATGCGCAGCTTCGTATTGACATTTTCTTACTACCGTTTAACGGTAGTAAGAGTAAGAATGGACGTCTATGAATCCCTGGATCTGTATGTAAATGTAAGCAACTTTTTACAGAAGATACTGTCCTCATTATCAAGTAATCTAGGAGAGAATTAAGGTTTAACATCGTGTTCAGCAATATTTCAGCTATAAAGTGACTGGAGTAATCTATACCATAAAGGGAGCCATGCATCTGTGTCAGTGTCTGTCTGTCCCTGACACTGTCATCAACCTGTTCTATATCACAGTATAAAATTGTAATGGAAATGTAATCTGCTTCGATTAATTGAGAAGTGAAAACATTTTTGTTTGATATGAGGGTGTTAATCAACTTGTAATTACATAAGAATAATATCCCTTTTATCGAGAAATCTTCACATTTTGCCGTTTGCAGTATACTAAGAATAGAATTAATGGTTTATGGCCTTCGTGATCAAACTTAGGCTCATTCTGTTGCATCACAATCTATCCTTGTTGTTTTACTGCATTAAATAAGTTAATATGGAACTTTTTCTTAAATCTACCTTGTCAGAAATCTTTGGTGTTTCCCCTATCTGAATCACTGATTTTCATGCAAAATATAAGTGAACTAAACATCAAGTTTCTTCATTGAACACTCCTTCACAGAAGAACCTCCAAAACTGACCAGGACAAAAACAACGGTGTCCTCTGCCTACTCATTCAGCCAGTGTTTCGTGCACATGTTCAGCGCGCCTTATGCCTATGACTACGAATACCTGGGGCCATGTGAGCATCTCGTGCTGACACCTCTGACTGAGAGAGCATTCCTCTCATTGACCCAGTCCATGCTGTCATTCCACTGTGGGGCACTCATTGGTCCTCCTGCCACAGGCAAAACTGAAACCATCCACGATCTCTCCAAGGTGAGGCCACACAAATTTTATTTTTTGTTTCACTGGTGGATTTGTTTTTTTTTTCATAATAAAATAAAAATAAAACTGTCTTTTGAAGTTCCTCCCCCTTTCTTTCTGTGGTTAGATGAGTTTTCGCTTGTCTGGTCCAGTTTTATTAATAAAGCTGGACTTTTGAAGTTCCCCTCCCTTTCTTTCTGTGGGTTGATGAGTTTTCAATTGGTTGGTCCAGTTTTATTAGCTCGCCGTATACGAAGTAGGCGAGGTATTGGGAGAGAGAGGGGGAAAGTGGCGGTGTCGGTGTTGGTGTCCGGTTAAGTTTTTATGTTTAGCACAACGTTCGACTCAAGCTGGAAGGAATAATGTTTTTCATTTAGGCTGGACTTAGATTAATTTTGACTTCTTTTGGACTAACGTTTGATGGATTGGACACTATCTATTTCTACATAGGATGTCTTCCTGTGATTAAATCAGTATCACTATTGTCATAGCATTTCACACCCACATCTCAGACCAAATTTCAATTGTACATGTATTCATAATGACATGTATAAGCTTACTTTTGGGGAAAAAGGTAATCTTTATTTCAAGTTTTATAATATAATTCATCTTTCAATCCAACTTCAACATCACTGACAAAGAAGTCAAATTTTTATAACCATATGTATTGTCATTGCCAGTGACGTGCAACCTGAAGGGCTCGATCTTTATGCGAAGCTGCATGTTATTGACAAAACCCAAAACGGCGAGCTGCCGGGGTACACATAACCCTTGTTGTTATTATCACCTCTATTAAATGTTAGATATAAATGAAACCCCTCATGAAAACAAAAAATTAAATTGGTGTGACCTAATCAAACAGACTAGATGAGCAACGATTTGGTGTAAGACCCTCCATCGTATTGTTATTCAAACTGGCCACCATTCAATAAGGTTCATAAGAAAAAGGTATCGGTCAAAGGTATGTCAACAAAATCTAGTGAAAGATTTGAGCTGAATTCTTTGAATGATGTAACGGTAACGCTTTATATTTGTGTGACTGCAGAGCTGGATTGTATCAAAAATGAAAATATGATTGTTTTTGTTTTGCAGGCTCTAGGACGCCACCTGGTGACAATTAACTGTGGCAAGGACCTGACCCTTCCTATGATGACCCAGTACCTCAGTGGAATGATCCAATCAGGGAGCTGGGCTCTGTTTGACCACAGTGACAGACTCGATACAGGTATGTGTGTTTTCTGCTGACCAGCCAGTAATAGTTCTTTAGACAACATGGATGCATAAGAGGGTAGTCTACCGTTTCCAAATATATCTCACGGAGTTGATTGTTTTCAGCTAGTTCTGCTGAAAGAATCCATTGCAGTATTTTTAAAAATTAAATCATTACAAACAAATGTCCAGATTTTGTGCAAGGATGCACGCCAGCTCTCCTGGATTCACTCTTCATTTTTTACTCCAGCCCCTACGGGCTAAGGAGTATTGTTGTGGCTCCAGCAGTGTGTCTGTCCGTCTGTCCGAGTCGTATCTCGAAAACTATTTCGAGGAAGTTCTTGAAACTTACAGGTTATGATCCTTCTATTTTTTACTCGTGCCTTTGAGACTTTCAGGTCAAATCGGTCATTATTTATTTTTTTTACAATTTTTTTTATTTTTCTACCATTTCCCAGTCTTCTAAAAAGGGATCTGGAAGTATGCATATATTAGCCCTACTTCTATACTGATTTACATACTTATTTGCATGTAGCCTATCAAAGAGCTCCATAGTAAAGTTGTATTTCAGCCATTGGTTCAGTGTAGTGAATGACTGGCCGTTGGTTTGGTCTAGAAGTCTATTCCTCTGCATATTCAGTAGTACGGTATTGCCAGACTAATCGTCGTATCCCTACACTGTTGATAAAAAATAGTCTGACATTAAAACTGAGAAAATCGAATTGTTATTTTGCCTAAAAGTTCTCAGAATGGATTTGAACGATAATAAACGCCTGTTTTATCGGAAAAGGGCAACTTGTACTTTGTCTTGTAACAATTGTAGGAACCCGTGAGATTCTGTCCAAAACGAAAGTAGTCAAAAACGAAAGTAGTGCCCATGTGTTTGTGCTTCCTGCCAACACATCCGATGATGGGAGTTGAGTTTTCAGTTGTAAAATGAACTGTGGGCGTCGGCCAGTACAAGCAGTGTCTCGCATAACAAGTCCTCTAAAATATACTTCATAGCGAAAGGTATGGCCAACCCAATAAATTAACGAGCATCATCATCGTTGCTGCTGTTGTTGTTGTTGTTGTTGCACTGAAGCTAATGCATTACCAACGGACATTCGTCAGGAGAGTTTCTATCTCACATAATGATGGGATGTGATTTTCGGCTATCGGAGCCAGTTTTTCTTAGAGAAGTGAAATTCTCCACAGTATCTGTATGTAATTTGTGCATTTTTGTCCCCCGCTACTTAGTAGGGGGGGATATTAGAAACACCGGTGTCCGTAATTCCGTAATTCCGAAATTCCGTAATTCCGTAAGATTTTCTTGTCCGGACAATAACTCGTGAACGATTTAACCGATCAACTTCAAACTTGGGGTGTGCCTTGACATTGGCGAGAGGACGGTTGGGATTGTTTTTCAGCAATGTGCATAATCCAATATGGCCGCCGTCAGCCATTTTGGATTATAGGCAGTTGGATCTTAGATTTTCTTGTCCGGACAATAACTCGTGAACGATTTAACCGATCAACTTCAAACTTGGGGTGTGCCTTGACATTGATGAGAGGACGGTTGGGATTGTTTTTCAGCAATGTGCGTAATCTAATATGGCCGCCGTCAGCCATATTGCATTATAAGCAGTTGGATCACAGATTTTCTTGTGCGGACAATAACTCGTGAATGATTTAACCGATCAACTTCAAACTGGGGGTGTGCCTTGACATTGGTGAGAGGACGGTTGGGATTGTTTTTCAGCAATGTGCGTAATCTAATATGGCTGCCGTCAGCCATATTGCATTATAAGCAGTTGGATCCTGTCCGGACAATAACTCAAGAACGATTCAACTGATCTACTTCATATGTGGGGAGTGCCTTAACATTGTTGAGAGGAGGATTAGGATTGTTTTTCAAGGACGTGCTTAATTCCAATATGGCCACCATCAGCCATACTGGATTTCATTGGATTTTAAGCAGTTTGATCTTGTCCGGACAATAACTGTGGAGTACGATTCAACTGATCTACTTCAAACTTGGGGAGTGCCTTGACATCGGTGAGAGGACGGTTGGGATTGTTTTTCACCAATGTGCATAATCCAATATGGGTATGTGGGGAGTGCCTTAACATTGTTGAGAGGAGGATTAGGATTGTTTTTCAAGGACGTGCTTAATCCAATATGGCCACCATCAGCCATACTGGATTTCATTGGATTTTAAGCAGTTTGATCTTGTCCGGACAATAACTGGAGTACGATTCAACTGATTTACTTCAAACTTGGGGAGTGCCTTGACATCGGTGAGAGGACGGTTGGGATTGTTTTTCAGCAATGTGCATAATCCAATATGGCCGCCGTCAGCCATATTGGATTATAAGCAGTTGGATCTTAGATTTTCTTGCCCGGACAATAACTCGTGAACGATTTACCCGATCAACTTTAAACTTGGGGTGTGCCTTGACATGGTGAGAGGACGGTTGGGATTGTTTTTCAGCAATGTGCGTAATCTAATATGGCCGCTGTCAGCCATATTGGATTATAAGCAGTTGGATCTTGTCCGGACAATAACTCGAGAACGATTCAACCGATCTACTTCATACCTGGGGAGTGCCTTGACATTGTTGAGAGGAGGATTAGGATGGTTTTTCAAGGACATGCTTAATCCAATATGGCCACCATCAGCCATACTGGATTTCATTGGATTTTAAGCAGTTTGATCTTGTCCGGACAATAGCTGGGATACGATTCAACTGATCTACTTCAAACTTGGGAAGTCCTTGACCTTGATGAGATCCCGGTTAGGATTGTGTTTCATGAACGAGCATAATCCAATTTGGCTGCCAACTACCAGCGATATTGGATTATGTTGCATTTTAAGCAGTTGCATCTTGTCTGGACAACAAATCTAGAATAATTCAACTGATCGACTTCAAACTTGCAGTTTGGCTTCACATCAGTGAGAGGACAGTTATCATTGCTTTACAGTTACCTGTGTAATCCAAGATGGCCACCATCAGTCATCTTAGATTTTCAGCATTTAGATCTTGTCTGGACAATAACTCTAGAACGATTCAACCAATCTACTTCAAGCCTGGGGAGTGCATGGATATTGGTGAGAGGACAGTTGGTATTATGTTTTATGGATGTGCATAATCCAATCTGGGTGCCATCCGCAGTATTAGATTATGTTAAGCTCATCAGCGATATCTCCATTTTCAAATCATACTCTTCATCAATGATATGAGATTTCATCGACCAAATAAAATCGACCATAGAGGTCCATGGCCCCCGCAGCAGCAGCGCCAGTGCCTGGTGCTGCTAGCGGGGGACATGGACCTCTATGGTCGATTTTTATTCTGAAATTTGAAGGAAATGTGTTCAGGATCAAAGAAAATCTCCAATACCTCGCGTAGGTTGTTTTTTTTTTCAAAGCACAATGAAGTTGGGCTTGCAATGTTGTAACATTGTAACTAGGCACTATGAAAATAACATGTGAGGTATCGAAGGTTTGTTTTGATTCTGAATAGATTTCCTTCGAATTTCAGAATAAAAATACCCAAATTACATAGAGATACTGTGGGGAATTTCACTTCTCTGAGATATTTAGCCGAAAATCACATCCCATCCTGATACAGCTCAGTAACTCTAGCCGGTTGTAGTTATTTCTTTCATCCCATGGGCCATGTGTAACATTTAAAAATATTATATATTTTTTTTAAATATATAAAACGGGGATTGAATTGTGAATAATATTGTGAATATTTTTTTAAAATAATTGTTTGTTTCACGTTAACATCAACTGCTTGACAGGATATGGGGCAACAGAACTGTACGTCCGTCCGTCTGTCTGTCACACCTTTCTCGTTACCAAGATATCTTTAGAACGACTCACCCTAGGCACACCAAACTTGCAGTGCACATCCGTATGCTCTTGACCCAGAACCCTATTGAATCTGGGCCTGATTGGTTGGAAACTTTGGTGGCCATCTTTAATTTATGCGAAACCATAACAGCTTTCTCGTTACCAAGATATCTTTAGAACATCTTACCCTAGGCACACCAAACTTGCACTGCACATCCATATGCTCATGAGCCAGAACCCTATTGAATCTGGACCTGATTGGTTGGAAGCTTCGGCGGCCATATTTAATTTATGCGAAATCATTAATCTTGTGTATCTTATGTACATTTTCTCTGTTCAGTGTGAAACTTGGTATAGATCATCGATGCATCAAGAAACTTCAAAGGAATGACCAAACCAGTTTCCCTGATTCGGTGGAAACATTGGCGGCCATCTTTCATTGATGCAAAACCTTTAGTGATATATATCTCTGATACCATTCAAGTGTTCTATACGAAACTTGGTATGTAGCATCGATCAAGAGACCTGCAATGTATAACCACATCAGTTCCTCTGAGTGGCAGGAAGGATGGGCGGCCATCTTTAATTTATGCGAAATCAATGATGATCTATATCTCTGATACTGTTCAAGTGCTCGATGTAAAATTTGGTACCGTATACATCATTGATGTATCAATAGACAGTTCTGGATTTTACCCCTCGGCCAACTTTGGCCTAGGGGTATTGTCGTCATGACATCCGTCCGTCCGTTACCGCGATATCTACAGAACCGTTTCATGCATGGCAACCAAACTTGTTACATCTATTTATCTTCACGTAAATCAGAAGTAAATGAGTCATCTCAGACAATATTTTGCAGAGTTATGCCCCGTTTTACAAATATAAATCCATTTATATGTTATTGTGATAATTTCAGAACCGTTCCATATACAACATCCTAACGTGATACAGTTGTTTCTCTTGACCTGAACTAGATGCCTATCGAAAATGAGTCGTGTCAGATTGTATTTTGCAGAGTTATGCCCCTTGTCAAATAAAATCCACCAATTCCTATGTTAAGTTTGCATATAATTTCTAAATCATGTTTGTATGCTATCACATTTATTTATTGATTGGATGACTCATTTATTGAATTATTCTCTTACACAATGCGAAGAACAAACGTTTATCTATAGTGTATGTATTTATTCCAGAAACAAATTAATTTAAGGGGAGGAAAACTTTTTTTTTTTCAAAGAAAGTACACTTACAATACCAGGGGTAAATATTTCTTCCGATGTTCTTGTCAGTTTTTGCCGGGGACTTCGATTCCAATACCAACAACTGTCTACTTGAAACGACTACTCTTAAAAATTAACAACTGAAAGTCAATGAATCAACTGAATTATTTTGAAAATAGTTTTGAAAATGAACAACAACAAAAACAACACACGGATAGTCGACACTGTCATTTGACGATCTGAAAATGATCTTTTTTTAATGTGGTTGATTCCTTTACTGAACTTCATTTTTGTTCTGCCTCTGTAGTCTACATGGTGTCATTCTTTTAGCAGATTAAGGAAAAGCTGCTCAATTCGGACAGCTAAAGTATAGGCTGATCTAGTTGAACAAAAGCTATTTTATTGCTTTCCATTTTATTTTGTCGAGTTAAATTCCCTTGAGGCGTTTTATCAACAGGAGATTTTCCGATTGCACTCTTGTCTCTCGCTCCATTTTTAAGTTCAATGAGAGTTCAAAGAATACTGGATATCTGCTTGAAGTGGAAATAAAAATATTGTCTGGTTGAATTTCATGTGGAAAGCCAATACGGCACAGGTGATGAAATCAAATAATTTAATTCTAAAGCAATATAAAAGAATTAAATATTCCTTACGCAACGCAAGTGGGAGGGGGACTTGGAAATACTACCCATCTGTCTGTTCGTCCGTCCGTCCTTCCGTCCATTCGAACCATGTTGTGAACGCGATATCTCGAGAACAATTAAACTCATCAACTTCAAACTTGGGGGGTGACTTGACATCAGTGAGAAGATGGCTGGGATTGTTTTTCACCAAACTGCGTTATCGAAGATGGCCATCGTCGGCCATCTTAAGATTCCAACCATCCCAAAAATGTTGTGAAAGCGATATGTCGAACAGTTCAACCGATTGACTTCAAACTTGGGGGGTGACTTGACATCAGTGACAAGATGGCTGGGATTGTTTTTCACCAAACTGCATTAACCAAGATGGCCCCCGTCAGCCATCTTAGATTCCATCCATCTCCAAAATGTTATGAATACGATATCTAGAGAACAATTCAACCGATCGTCTTCAAATCTGGGGAGTGACTTCACATCAATAAGAAGATGACTGGAATTGTTTTTCACCAAACTGTGTTAACCAAGATGGCTGCCATCAGCCATCTTGGATTCCATCCATCTCCAAACTGTTAATTATGAACACGATATCTCGAGAACAATTCAACCGATCGACTTCAAATCTGGGGAGTGACTTCACATCAATAAGAAGATGACTGGAATTGTTTTTCACCAAACTGCGTTAACCAAGAGGGCCACCGCCGACTATATTGTTAACGAGATATCTCGAGAACAATTCAACCGATCTACTTCAAACTTGGGATCTTAGATTCCATCCATCCCCAAAATGTTGTGAACACGATATCTCGAGAACAATTCAACCAATCGACTTCAAATTTGGGGGGTGACTTCACATCAATAAGAAGATGACTGGAATTGTTTTTCACCAAACTGCGTTAACCAAGATGGCCGTCGTCAGCCATCTCAGATTCCATCCATCTCCAAAATGTTATGAACACGATATCTCGAGAACAATTCAATCGATCGACTTCAAATCTGGGGAGTGACTTCACATCAATAAGAAGATGACTGGAATTGTTTTTCACCAAACTGCGTTAACCAAGATGGCCACTGTCGACTATATTGTTAACGAGATATCTCAAGAACAATTCAACCGATCTACTTCAAACTTGGGATGGCATCACAATGGTGTGACATTTTCTGTCCATCCATCCGTCTGAGCGTCCTTCCGTCCGTTCGTCCCAACCATGTTGTGAACTCGATATCTCGAGAACAGTTCAACCGATTGACTTCAAACTTAGGGGTTGATTTGACATGAGTGAGAAGATGGCTGGAATTGTTTTTCACCAAACTGTGTTATCCAAGGTGGCCACTATCAGCCATCTTAGATTCCATCCATCCCAATTATGTTGTGAACGCGATATCTCGAGAACAATTCAGCCGATCAACTTCAAATATGGAGGGTGACTTTACATCAATAGCTACCCATCCGTCCTTTCATCCCTCATAACGTCCTTCCATCCCTCATACTGTCCTTCCATCCCAACCATCTTCCGAAGGCGATATCTCAAGAACAATTCAACCGATTAACTTCAAACTTAGCGGATGGCTGGGATCTCAGAAGAAAGTCACTCATTTTTCGGCACAACTATGCCACCGGATAGACAATTTGCAACATTGTCCTTCACAATTATATCTCCTTCACATCAACAACATCACACTCCTAGCAACAATTTACCATCACACAAAATATATACATGTATGGTGATTATATCCTGTGTGTGACAGTGTGAGAGGTCCATTTCCAGACAAGCTTTTTGGCGGGGGTCCTGCGAGCTACTCAGCTTGTATCACAGTACCAGTTATACGTGTATGTACATATTATATAGCAAACGGTCCCAAAAATTTGATTAAACTCAATTTGCACTGCCAAAAGCATGCTAAAAACTAAATTTGCCAAAAAAACCAACTCAATTTGACCATGAATGGTCTTAAACGAAATGACTTCTATGAATCTCTGCACCATGTCAGATATACAGTAAATTACCCGGGAACTTGAGGCCACTGATACGATATTGCAATAATTGTCGTATCCCTAGCTGTTGAGAAAAAAATTAGTCCGACATTAAAACTGTGAAAATCGGCTTGTTATTTCGTCTAAAAGTTCTCAGAATGGATTTGAACGATAATAAAAGCCTATTTTATCGGAAAAGAGTGACTTGTACTTTGTCTTGTCACAGGATTGTAGGAACCTGTGAGATCTGTCAAAATCGAAAGGAGTGCCCATGTGTTCGTGCGTGCTGCCAACACATCAATGGCGGAGTTGAGTTTTCAGTTGTAAAATGAACTGTGGTCGTCGGCCAGCAACAAGTCCTCTAAAATATACAGCGAAAGGTATGGCCAACCCAATAAATCAATGCAGACAAAGCATAATGACGTTGGGCTTGCAATTTTGTAACATTGTCACTATAGGCACTATGAAAATAACATGTTTGGTATTGGAGATTTGTTTTGATTCTGAATAGATTTCCTTCAAATTTCAGAATAAAAATGCACAAATTACATACAGATACTTTGGGGAATTTCACTTCTCTGAGATGAACTGGCTCCGATATTTAGCCGAAAATCCCATCCCATCCCATCGTGAGACAGCTCAGTAAACTCTAGCCGGTAGATATTTCTTTCATCACATGGGCCATGTGTAATATTATGTTTTTTTTCTTAAAAATATATAAAACAGGGGTTGAATTGTGAATAATATTTTAGAAATTTAACTGCCAGAAATGGGTTCAAATGCATTTCCAGTCATCTAGAACCCCAGAGCTTCTGGGGCCTAGGCGGCCGACCACTTTACACTGATGCCAGGGCAATAAGATCACAACTTATGTGGATATGTGGATGCCTTGTCACTTTTTATACCCCTGTACATAGTTGGGGTTATACTCGATTCCGATTGTCTGTCCGTCCGTGTGTCAGTGTATCCATCCGTTCATCTGTCCGAGTTGTGGCTTGGGTTTGCATTTCGCATGCCACAACTCAGTGCTAATTATCCAAACTTCTACACTCATAAAAACATCTTGGTCTAGACTGGTAAGGGGCTGAGGAGTTGTAGCACCTCTGGTGCCTCATGTTTACTCACATAGTTATCTCCCCTTGTTGGTGAGTAGTTTCTTCTCCCAGACCGCAGCATGAAAATGAGCTAATAAATAGGGAGACTTTAATGCTCACACATCTGTCTCGACATCAGGACAAAATGGTAAACATTTTGGTTTTGATTTAGGAATCTAGGCTTCTATCAGAGTGGGATTTTCTTCCAAGATATGGGATGCGATCTTGCTCCTGAAAGCATTCGGGTGTCTGTGCCTCTTCTTCTGCTCCTTCTCCAAGAGCAAAACCGTAAATGCTATGCATGAGTATTGCCCTACTTCATGTGAACGAGTTCTACTACATATACTAGGGGGAATAACCCAATGATAACTCATTTGTTCAGCCCCGTGAGGCTTCCGGGGATTTACCACAGGTGTTGTTGTGCACACCCCACGACAGATCATGGACAGAACAGAATTAAAGGCATCAGCTCCTCAGACAGCTTATAGTAAGTGGCGACTAACTGGAGCACCCGTGGGGTTTCCAGATGTAAAAAGGAATAGGACACCATATGTGGGATCCCAGGTGTGAAAGGAAATGGGACCAAAACGCCATGATATGACTGAAATATTGGTGAAAGCCATGTTAAATCATATTCACTCGGTCACCGACTCATTTCTTCATATTTCCAGGCCTGATGTCTGTGCTTGCCCAGCAGGTGGACTATTTGAGGTCTGCACTGAAGTCCCTCAATGCCTCCAGCAGCTCCCAGTACAATATACGAGAACAGCCCAAGTACAACAAGGTGAGACAACTCTGATCTGATGTCAGATCGAGGGCTTTTTCTGTGTTTTCACTCGGAAGCCAAATTTTTTTTAGCAGATCTGTACGATCTGAAATAATAGTTGTTTGTGCATTTGAATGATCAAATATAACTGATCAATTTGAAATTTCTTATTTAAACCCCTGTATATGCACTGTGTCCCACAACACAATGCTAATGCTATGATGGTAGTGTATTGCTTGTGATTGTGTGTTCGTTCACATTATGCACATGGGTGGCACCACCTGGCAACGAACTTGAATCTGTCCAATAAAATTATAACAATTCTTCCAACTTTGGTTTGCGGATACCATGTAGTTGCCACACTCGGGATTGCATTTTGCCCCCATTCGCCTATATGTGGATCCAACTGGGGGAAAATGGAAACTGCTGTTTTTGGGATGAAATGCAATCCCACTCGTATCAAATCTCATGTGAAATCGGCATGCCATGCATGATATTTCGCCACCCCTCCCCGCATCTGCTATCAACTATGAGCTGGTTTTCATAAAACTTAAGAACCCCTAAACTGTGTGAAAGAATATTTGTGGTAACTGGTACACTAACAAAGTTCATCATCACTTCACAATGCAACTGACTTAAACTGTTCCGTGGTAATGTACATTACTGACAGCTCTAGTCACAGCTGCTATTAATTTTTCATTTGATTTCGTCAATGTTGTGTTAATTTATTGTTTGGTTTTGTCACTAACCTCAACAGCATGGTACCCGAGTTTTCTATGACATAGAACCCCTGTGTAACAGTCAGGTAACTGGAGTGACTACACGTCCACTATTTCCCATTCTCTGTATATCCCTCTGCTACCCCTCCTCTAAGTTCTTATACCCCTCGCCACCTCATCTTCACTGCCATCCCTCCTCCCCGCTGCTATCCCTCCTCCTCTGTCTACCCATTCACCAGGTCATCATCAATACAGATTCCTATCACACTGGAACCTGTGAATACTGACACCTGGGTAAACCAAACAACTTCTAAATACCGATATCATCCATGGTCTCAATTAAATTTGAAGTATTTTGAACCTTGATAAACCAGAACCCTGTCAAAAGCGACATTATAATCTGGTCCCAAGCATGGTCAATATTCGCAGGTTTCACTAGATCGATATTCTCTGAGCCTATCCATTTCTTAAATGCTGTTTTCCCCCTGTTGTACAATGTATATAATCTCACCTGCCATGCTTTTTATAAGTTTTGCATCGGTCTTCAAATTGGTGACCCTTATATAGTATATGAATGCTTTATTCCATTTCCTGTGACCTGTACTTATGCAGAACAGTGATGGCCAGTATCTTTTCCAAAGGCGTAAAACTTTTTGCAGCTGGGAAATGTGTAACTGGCAAACTGTTATTTGGAAAGTGTTCCAGCTCTAAATGCGGGCCTAGGGATTTCATTGTATAATTTCTCAGATCTAGCTGTGTGAAAGACCACAAACTCATTCTGCTGTGTACCTCTGGTCTGGAATGTTCTTATTTCTTTTCTTCTCATTTCCCATTCTGCAGTAGATATATATCAAGAGTCCAGCTTTTCTTTTTAACATTTCTTCATTCTTGAGCTCAACATTACATGTATATTATTTGTGTTTATTTTCAAATCATTGATGAGGTTTATCAATTATGTGGTGGCAATCCTAAAACTAGTCCATGTGTCACTTCTGTTTTTAATTGTTTTGATCTTATTTTTTATTGTAATATTGTAAATTTACATATTGTTTATTATTTTTAGCTCATCTGGGCCAACGGCCTGATGGGCTAATGTCATGGCCTGATTGTCCGTCATCCATCGTCTGTTGTGTGTCGGGTGTCGTCCGTCGTGCGTCAACATCTTCTTCTCTGAAACCGCTTGGCCGATCAAGCTGAAACTTGGCATGCATGTTCCCCCCAATGAGTACACCAGAATTTGTTCATGCCGTGTTGATACGATTTTAAATATGGCTGCCATGGCGGCCATCTTGAATTTGCCAGTGAAATCTTGTCATCATTATTTTTTGGTAACTACTGCATGGATCTTTCTCAAAATTGGTACACAGGTTCCTCTTGGGGTCTAGTTGTGCAAGATACCTTTTATGGTCTGATTCACAAATCCATTATGGCCACCAGGCGGCCATCTTGGATTTCCCCATGAAACATTGTTATTGCAATTTCTCAGGAACTATTTGTGGATCTTCCTCACATTTGGTACACAGGTTCCCCTTGGGGTCTAGTTGTGCAAGATACCTTTTCTGCTCTGATTCGAACATCCAATATGGCCACCAGGTGCCATCTTGGATCCCTATGAAACTTTATTGTGATTTCTCAGGGATCTTTTCAAATTTGCTACACAGGCCCTCCTGGGGTCCAGTGCGCAAGATACTTTAGTTCAGAAATCCAATGTGGCCATCAGCCATCTTGGATTTCCCCATGAAACATTGTTATTTTTCTCAGAACTATTGTGTGGATCTTCCTCTTGGACAGGTTCCCCTTGGGGTCTAGTTGTGCAAGATACCTTTTCTGCTCTGATTCGGACATCCAATATGGCCACCAGGTGGCCATCTTGGATTTCCCTATGAAACTTTTATCGTGATTTATCAGGAAGTACTGCATGGATCTTTCTCAAATTTGATACACAGGTTCTCCTTGGGGTCTAGTTGTGCAAGATATCTGTTCTGCTCTGATTCAAAAATCCAATATGGGCACTAGGCGGCCATCTTGGATTTCCCCATGAAACTTTATTATCGCGATTTCTCAGGAATTACTGCATTGATCTCTCTCAAATTTGATACACAGGTTCCCCTTGGGGTCAAGTTGTGCAAGATACCTTTTCTTGTCTGATTCGAAAATCCAATATGGCCACCAGGTGGCTTGAATTTCCCCATGAAATTTTGTTATCGTGAATTCTCAGGATATTACTGCATGGATATTGACAACCTGTAACCATCTCGATCATCTATACGTGGCAAGACTGAACCTGGGATCGTGTGTATCCATTTTCAGCCTACTTTCGGCAACTGCAAGAGGGAATTTCCAGAAATCGATACCACGTGACTTCGTCAGTCAATCAGCTAAAGTCTACCGATGTAACCCCAACGTAACTCACCATTTTCGAGTCATGTGATGTCCTACTTGTTCAAAATTACAGATCTACCAAACCGCTTGGATGATACGGAAGTTATTCATTCCTATATAGTTGGTAAGCCCGGGCAATATCTGTTTCCGAAGTGGTATGAAAACGTGTAATTTATCAGATTTCTCGAGTCTGCTCTCCGCCGGATGAATGTCGAACAGAATCCGGTAAAGTACCGGATAACGCTCCGCGAAAATGGAGACACATGATTCGCAAGCCATCTTATGGATGGCAGAGTGTATGCAAATGGGATGTTGATACACAGGTTTCCCTTGTGGTCCAGTTGTGCAAGATACCTTTTTTGGTCCATTTCGAAAATCCAATATGGCGGCATCTTGAATTTCCCATGAAACTTTATCATGAAATCTCAGGAAATAACTGGATCATTTAGTGTTCAGGGGGGACAACACAAGTTAGAAACGCATCTATTGCAGTTCTTTAGTAAAAATTTCTCAAAGCTACTTTCTCCAGTTACAGACAGATGAGCTACAGTGCCGTGGCACTATCTTTTGCAAATTATTCCATTATCTTTGATTTCCATTTGCTGCACAAGATAACCAGCACCAGCATTCTAACATCATTATTTGCAGCTTTGTTCCTTTAGCTTTTTTTCATCCAGGAGAAAATAGTTATAAATTTTAGTATTTGTAGTTAATTGCATATCGCGATAATCTATGAATAAAACATTGTTTTTTGTTCCCAGAAACCAGGAGTGACAGACAAGGTGATCCGTTGCAACTCTCTGACCACTCTCCACCCCTTGCCACCAGGCGAGAAAGCCCCAGTCTTGGAGAGGCAGAACACGGTGCCTCATGGATTCAATGTAAGTACTTTAATTGGTAGGTTGATCTCCCATGTAAGTCTCCATTGTTAAAGTGTAACATACTGTGGTACTTTTCCAAGTTTACATCAAATCCAAGATAATCTTCCAAATTATAGAATTTATACCCTGTTTTTTTTTGTTTTATGACTTTAATTTGAACAATTTCAGTGTTATTAATGTTATTGTAGTGGACAGTGCCACAAGCATGTCAGAACTTGTGACATTATTCTGGAACGATGACCACATCACAATGCAACATTGTTACAAAACTGTTCCATTCTCTGCATTGCCGCGACGTCCCAGGATGCTGGAAGTATGACGACGCTAACATCATCTCTGGCATCAAAAGTGGCAGGGCAGATTTCTCCTCCAATGTAGAAAGCTGCCTTTGAATCCTCTAAGACAGATGTAGAAAGCTGCCTTTGAATCCTCTGAGACAGAATACGGGTGAAATGTTGGGAGAAAACTTCACTACGTTGTTTTTATTCACATTGTTATCTTGAATATGACATACGCTTACACAAGTGCTACAGTTACACTTTAAGACCTTTATAATACTGGACGTCTCCTGTCTTGATTAATTCTTGTACCCAGACAGACTATGGTTCTCCAATGTCTCGTGACTTTCATGTGAAAGATAGACTCATGAGTAATGAACAGTCTCAGAAACAACCATGCATCTCAAAATTATATTTCCTGTTACCTTGCACTACACAAAAAGGCGGATTTCACGTACTGGGGAAATGTATTGCTTATTAATGGGAGAGGCCACTGTTTGCACTTCTTTACATAGATGCCCTCTAGTGCGGATGTTTGTATTTCATAGCGTATGACCCGTACATTGCAGCTTGGAGAGGCCAAGATGACAAATACATTTACGGGATATATATTATAGACAAGGCATCCTATATTTCATATACCCAAAATAGTATGGTCACAGGTATGGAATATTTAGTATCAAATTATATTCCATACAGCAGGAAATGTAAAATAACCAATTATGGCAAGACTGCCTTAAATTTAATCAAATAAAACTCTTTGAATACATTCGAGAGGTATGACAACGTATTTGTATATATGAATATTTATTTAAATTTAACCTATCACTGAAATGCAATGTCGAAGTTCCATCAACCGGCTTCCCCCAAGAGGTACGTCTCATACTTGTTCATCATGCTTTTTAACGTCATAAGAAGGTAATTCTTTTATATGGCAAATATTAAGATTTGACATCATGAAATGGTAATTCTGATACACGGCAAATATGAAGATTTCATCTAATTTTATCTAGACTGTAAAGAAAACCAAATGAAGCATTATAAGTTATTTCACCGTCTGGTAAATATACGCATATTTCGATGAGAGCAAATATTCAGTTTATCCCTTTCACTGATGGTTATACGGGTATGCCATTCCGTTTTATATGATCAGCAAATATATGGTAGAACTGAACTTTTGCAACCAGTTTGGTAAATACTGCAAATATATGCAAATGTTAAGGAATGACTGCGCTGTAAATATATTGGAAATATTTTCATTTACCAACAGTTTAATATCCTTTAAATGTTGTCAATAGTAATATTTCATTTTGGAAATTAATGCAAATATTAAAATGTGATATGGTTTCATTGTGTGTAGGGTATATAATTTTTATTTTGATCATTCAACACGCTCTCGTGGATAATATGAGTGTGTAATACGTGGCGTAACACGACAAGTGCAAGGGAAACTGTGGGGTTTCTTTGCTTATTTCATACAGTGCCAACTACAATGGATTGGTTAGAAAGCTCTACTTCTTGGCGATTTCCACTTCGTCGTTTCAGGAATCAGGAGTCACCCTGTAGCATAAGATGGAAACGAGGAATACATGTAATATAGAGGACATCGTAACTCTTCCCAATACAACGTATAAAATAAGATACGTGATTCACCGGTAATACACGTAGAAATATTACACAATTCAATGTAATATAATTTACAGAAAAGTGAAACAGAAGTAAAACTTCATACTGTCCTGTCTCAAATTTGTCACAAATGCGGCCTTAATTTACTATCCATATCCGAGTATCCCACACTCTGGGTAGCGAAGAAATTGAATACACATGTTTAACTTCTCCTTGCTGAAATTTACACAAGATACATATAGGTGCACAATAGTTCCGTTCGATCCAACAGCATGCCGTTTCGTCACTCCAACATGTCGAAACGCGAGTATTTGTTCTTGCGTGTACTTCTCCCACAAGCAAATTTAGTGAACTGATTCTAGCTGTACACTGTATGCTTGGTTATAACGCATGCAGCACTTTTGTCTTGGCGAAACATATGCACGTTGTGATTGGTTGATCATTATGTTAGCCTGATAAGCGTAATATGATTAGAATTCTGATTGACAGACAGGTCGGGCCTGCAGACAACAGGCGACTTTTACATACATTAATCCCTAATACAACCGTCTTCCCAAGATATCTAAAAGATAAACGGGAATATATCATTCGTCTATCGGATAAGCTAAGATGAAGACCCGGCTTATCGGCATGGTGAAACAAGTTATGCAAGCTTATCTATGATGGCCAAAAACAATTAAATCCGAATGTGCAAAGTCTCCAATTTCCAACAATGCCCAGATATCTGTATCTTTATATTAGCGATGATGAAGTGGAACAATAGAATGCAGTAGCTCCTACAAGAGACTGTCTAGACAGTGATATTCCTGAAATATCCCGATAAGAGAATTTCGGGTGCATTAAATTTTAAACCAGAGACCGCACAATCACAGTCTCTGGTACCAGGTATAAATTTAACAAAATATGCAAGATTTATCGTTCAAAGAATTGAGCCTAAAGCATATTTTGTCAACTTTTGAAAGCATGTCGTATATTGTTAGGACATTCCACGTTGCAGAATGGGAAGAAAAGTTATTCTGGTGAAGCCGACAGAGGACCTGCACGTCCAATGCGTCAGTAGTATACAAAGCGTAAATCTCTGAGGATTTGTGGAGGACGGAATGTGGAAAAAGAAATGTTGGTTGTAAATAAGGATTGTTTGACGTCACACCAGGAGCTTCAATATGACCCTCCGCCCTTATGGGGTAGTGCAAACGCAGGAATATCACTGTCTAGACTCCGCATGTGCAGTCCACACGCCAAACTCCTCCTTTAGATGATACCCTTTTAGTATGCAAAAATCTCCATATATTAGATCGAGTCTATTTTTCTAATATCTGATGTTAGTTTATTGGTAAATTTATAATATAGAAAACCGCTTTTTCTAACCCCAATATGGTTGACTGTGGCGATTGAATGCAAATGTGCATGGTGTATATCCACACGGCTCTAACTAGCCTGTCGGCCCGCCTCGGATGAACTGGACATCTGGCTATGTTCTATCAGTCAGTGATAGTCGTACAGTGCTATGACAATTATTAACAAAACAATGCAGAATATGAAATATGTCAATTTTTCAGTGGCAGTCGGTTTTGAGTATAGACCAGAACGTTGTATTTCACTGAACATTGTGTTTATCGTCAGATTTCAATCGCCGTTTTGGGACACCGATTTTGTGTAAAATTGGTGCTTAATCAAACGTTTTCTGTGAACTCAGGAAATTATCTTAGCTCAATTAAGAATACACAAAATATCGAAATGGACCTGGCGCGGTTCGGTGAGATTTTGGCCACCATGGAGATCTCACAGTGGAACCCATTCTTATTGACTGTATAGCTTTTAAGATTTTAAGAGATTCTTTTTATCGAGCAGTTATTTCAGATGATCTTTTTAGTCGAGTGAGAGAAGACTGTATCTTAGTTTATTTGAGAGAAATCAGTTTGTGGCATGAGTTTTAATGCATGTGCATGTCTTTTGGTGTGTTGTGTTGATTACTTATGGTTTGCTAGGTTGTTGACTTGCTTTTGTTAGAATTCATAGAATTTTGTTTATTTGTCGCTATATAGCTGAAATATTGCCGAACGCGACATTAAACTTA